>JAQFYT010000979.1:0-19362 GCA_034694925.1 Ceratophysella denticulata
TGCAGCGAGCACGGACAACCGTCAAGTCAGATTCTCATAGGTTGTCAGGCTCGCTTCGCTCGCCTGACGTATAATTAATATTTATAAGAAAGTCAAGACGGAACGGTTGGAGCATTTTCAGGTTCCTACAGTATCCCCAGCCTGATTAAATAGATGTAGATAATATATTTAGCCCCTCGCATGCGGAGCCCATAATAAGCTCTCTGTTTTCCTTATTCATCAGCCTGATATCTCATCTCGGGGCTTGCAAGGAGTGACGGGTGTCTTTTCATTTCCTTTTTCCTCTGCTGCCTTCTAGTATGTTTTCCTTTCACCTCCTCCCACTTTATCACTCTGTGGGTTTATTAGCTATATCTATGGACTCGTTGTCCCCAGTGTCTTGGGACCATTATTCTTACGCGCCTTTGCACGCAATTGAACAGAGTGTATAGAGACCCCCCTCCCGAAAATAAAATTGCTCCTCTGAACGCGGAACGTAATAATGAAGGCCGAATTGAAGCCTTGCGTTGTTAGTTTGGACTAGGAAGAGTTTGTGAATACAGTCGAGACGAGTCAGAGACGTCGTCAGTAATCTGTAACCTGACTCAAAATGACAGAGCTTACTGGAAGTGTAATGCCAAGACAGAAGAGCTCAAAGTCAGTTGGATTTTCTTGACAGAAAATGCCCAGGAGCAGTCAGTAATATTACGAGTGGCTCAGACTAATCTCTCTCATTTCTTGGTTTTCTCTGTTCTTCCTGTTTCGGGGAATGCGGGAGTTCTATAGAGAACTGCTCTGCCATCAAGTCGGCGAAATCTATTGAGCATGCAACAGCTCCGGATGAGTGGGTCGTGAAAGAGGGTTCCCGAACCAATTTCTGCCTATCAATTCCTCTATGTCAATATGCATAATATGTGTATTATCTGCACGTCCTCTGCCGCCGCTCACTCTCCTCAGTCTTGACTCGTGGGTGGAGGTCTAGTCAAGTGAATGCATTCCGTCCTTTGATCTCGTCCCCTCTAGCTGGAATTTGAATGAAAATTCGAGCTCCTCGCTCTGTCTTCTTAAGTTGGTGGGCACAAATGAGGACTCTGCATAGCTTTCTATTCTTCTATTCTAACCCATTCACAAGTCTTCCCAATTTCATATTCCCACTGCTGCTCCCAAGCCAGAATGTGCTTTCCAATTCCACTTTTCTCGCAATTTGAGCATGCAGAAGCGCTGTCGAGTGAAAACTCAAGAGCGTCTGGTGTCTGAGTGTTACTTCGTCAGTTTCACCTACACATTTACACCAGGTCATCAAGCACCCGGGCTCTGGTTCCAAGTGTAATCCACGGTCTAAAAGTCTCAAATAATTGTTGGGGCGTTTAAATAATTCCGAATCGCTTACCTTGTTTAACTTTACTTCACATGGCTCAGCTATGTTCAAACGGCTCAGAGTTTATATTTCATTAAATCTTTGCGTAATAGGTATTCAATTTTGTTAATAGAACTGTGTCAATTGCAAACTGTAATCTCATCATTCAAGCAACGGATACCAAATTACAACGCTCGATTAGTTAATATCTGGATCTGGTAAACTGGACGTGTTTTAGACGTGTTTGTGCTTGTTAAAATGCAGGTTGCAGATTATTGATCCTATTCGCTTAATATTCGGTTGTTAACGTTATAATGAACTCAAGGATTTTGGTACGGACGATTCCGCATGGTGCAAATGCAGTGGAATGTTGAACGTCTTCTTGCATTGTAGAATTGAAGATGTAGGTAGGTGGGTTCAAAGGAACTGAGGCTCCTTGCCCTCTCTCCACCCTGCACGTGGGAAGAAGTTAAATAGAGAAAGAAAACAAATTCAAGAGAAAGGAAGGGCCTAGTTCCCGGCCCCGAACCCGAAAAGAAACTAATGAGGAAAAATGGTAGAATAATTTTGGACAGGTGGAAGCTGGCGTCATTTCTAGTGTGCATTAGGCGGAAGGGTGAGGAAACTCGTACGGAATAATTAATCAGGGAGAGTAGTTTATCTTGCTGGGGCTCTCCTCCTGCCCGCAATAGGGCGGGCCGGAGCCCTTGTACCCTCAAACCACTACAAGTTTACAAACTTGTTGGTTTTCACTTCGGATAAGAGGAGTGTTATATTCAAAAACTTTCTAATTTATAGCCCTCCATTGCTTTCCCCTTAGCCTCTCCTTATGAATACGCACTTCAGTTCTCTGCTCTAACCAACCCTCTTGCTTAATGACAGACTCCGGGATTTCCAACTCATTTCCTCCCTCCAATCAGGGCAGAAGAAGTGCCAACTAAATAAGACTACTGTTCTCAAGTCTACACATACTAAGTAGTCAGTGCTGAGTCGGCACTGCAGCAAAGTCTCCACACCCTGCGAATTTCCCAGCCCCAATCATTCTTCGTGCAGTACAATGGAAATGTGCTTAGTCCTACCTTTTCGCAGTATACTGTAGCAGACTCCGAATCCCTTGACTAGGCCTTTGCCTAGGAATTATTCTCACAGTCGTGCCCGTCAAGGGATTTGGTGCCTTGTGTCGAGACATAAGGGAACTGCTGGGCTGGAGCTGCAGGAGTAAACTCGCTTGTCGAGGAGATATATTCATATTGAGATAATCACATGAACCACCATCTGTGACTCGGAAGGAAATTAATGCTGATGAGGTGATTTCCCATTTCTTTTCTCGTCTAGATGCTGATTCAGAGGCGTCCTGCTCCCAAACAAATGCGAATATTTAACTACTCTGGCGTCAGCTCCTGCCTGGGTGCCCTGGGACTCCTTCTACTCCTCGCGTCCCTCTCCACGCTGCTCCCACTCACACGGGGTAAGTCAAAATTCCTCCCAACACTTTCTCTCCCATGCATTCTTTATGAATTCTTTCCTATGCTTACGCTGTTCCAGACTCATGCTGAGCTCAATTTTAAATTGAAAGGAGGTGCACTCATTCGGCCTTAAGCACAAGTTCTGGAGTCTAGCTTGTTGGAATATTTTTAAGAATTCCTATCCTTTTGCACATAATAAATGAGAGCTGAATTATTCACCTTTCGCTATTTAGACATCTCAGAAGAATCCCAGGCCATGCCAGGGTCAGGACAGAGTGATGGGTAGCTAATATAACGTGTCAAACTCGTT
Organism: Ceratophysella denticulata; assembly: GCA_034694925.1. Classification (NCBI taxonomy): domain Eukaryota; kingdom Metazoa; phylum Arthropoda; class Collembola; order Poduromorpha; family Hypogastruridae; genus Ceratophysella; species Ceratophysella denticulata. Next base: position 3,113 of record JAQFYT010000979.1, read on the forward strand.
TCTGTTCCATTCACATAAAATGAAATTGCAAAGCTCAAAGCGAAATATTTTACTTTTATGTTTTTTTTGGGGGGGAATATGAGGAGCTCAGGGTCTGATTGAAAAATGGCCTTATTCCTCCAACGTGAATTTGAATGGGAATCCCATCTGGGGAGGAAGTGGAGTCTATGGTTGACTAGAATATCACTTAATATCGAGATATAGGGGAGAACAGAAGGGGACTGTGTGTGAAGATGAGTGTGACCGAGGGATTGGACGTCTCAGTTCATGGACTGGAAGATAGTGGGAGTACATAGGAGATGGTAGTCCAAGAGACATGAACTGCATAGAAAGGAGATTGATCATAAAAGAAGGACTTCCCCGCACTCCCATTGGAGATCAGTCAAGAGAAGTCCATGGACGTGTTCAGGTTGGAAGCCTTTTTATGAGAAGTTCTGAATTTCGTTTTTGAGAAATTGGGCAAAGTAAAATATGAGAGTTCCTTTGAGTCCCTCTCCCACTTTTCTTTCACGTTTCTCCGGAAGATGAACCTTTTTCTCCATGCAAAAGTTCTTAGAAGATAGTCAGTGAAAGCTCCATGCTCTGCCTTCAATGCAGTCCTGAACAATTGATTGATAGCTAAACTAAAACCAGGCGGTGCAGGAATTTACTGTACGATTGGAGTCATTTGTCGTAAAGACAAAGACTCATTGCTGCCACAAACGAAAGCAACGAATAAGCTATATTGGCATTTGGGCTGGTCAAGCTATTAGCAGCTTCATTACAACTTGTCAGTATATATGAATCAAGCTGAAGCGACACCCTACTCAGCGGAACGAACCTAAATACTGCCGATAGTTTGTGATATTCAACGCGTTCTATTATTTATAGGTTCAATCGAATACTTTAACCCGATCAGACATGAGCAAAATACAAAGTGCCTTGTGCATAATGTGCTTATTAGACATGTTAGGTTGTAATGCGTGCGAGCTCAGGAATTAATGAAGAAAGCGGGTGTTTGGATGACACATATTAATTTTGGCCGACGTGATAGGATAAGCTAAGCATTGGGATCAGAGATTAAACTGACAGGAGCTCAATGGTAAACCGAATATTGTGGCTCGGAAAACAGATATGTAATGCTCTACCATTCACTCGTCAAAGTCTAGAAGCTCAGAGCTAAGACTTGACTCCTGGCATGGGATGTGCGAGTAAAGGAAATTAATTTCAATTTGTAATTACGACTCATTCATCATTTTATTGTACTCTGCTTGGAAGGCCTAAAGAAACGTCAAGCATGAGACAGCGGAGTCGTAAATTGATTTTCAATGAAGTTAATACTTTTCCCTGGGCCTCCTATGATTTGAATGGTTGTAGAGTAGGAAAGAAAGGCGGGTTTTCTGGGAGTGGGTATTCATGAAATATTATTTAGAAGTTGTGCAAAGAGATAGATTCAATTCAATTTGGGTTTCTCTATTGGTTCCTGGTGGTGACAATGGAAGGAAAGATAGTAGAAGAATCCTTCGCCCGAAACTAGTCCTTGGAGCATTCGTCTCTTTGATCTATTTTTCTCTCTATAACCAACCACACGACTTTCAATGCTGAGAAAGGGAATTTAGAGCTCACAGTTCGCCCTGGACCCACCAGCTCCCCGCTTCCTTGAAGAAAAGTTTATACGCCTGATTTTCTTGTCCAGCTAGCTCTCCTAGCGAAGCCAACCCAGGGCTAGCTCTGTGCGTGAGGAAATAGAAACCATGGAACCATCTATTTCTCTAATAAAATATTGGTATTATATTTTACTACGTCATGGAAAAGTTGAGGAGAGAAATGTTTTGGAATACCAAGTTTGGAAGAAGAGACAAGAAGAAAGTGCTCCCTGCCCTACCTATTATGCACAGCTATATCAATACTCTCTACGTCCAAATATCTTTACAAAGTAAAGAAAAGTTAGAGCCAGCTACTTTTCTAACTGGGATAGTGCCAAAGATTCCTCCAAACTTTTCCTTTCTTCGTCCAGAGACCAGCAGGGCTCGGTTCCTTATCCTGATACATATTTGTGGTAGCATTAGTATTACATAGATACTAGAGTACGCATTCCATTGGTTGTCTTCATTCGGTGAGCTTTGGGCTGCGTGTACTGTACCTGACAACCTAATTCTCATCACTATTATGTTTTACTTCTTTCATGTTGAAATTTGGCGTATAACTGATTTAATCTTTGTACGGAACCTTATTTTCGACTCCAATGATAGAAGATTTGCAAAATATTTAGAAATTACAAATAATCGTTGTAGACTTATCAGCTCCAATTTTGCCTGTTTTAATTATCAGTGTAAACATTTAACCTGAGGTTAAACGAGAATACAGAAGTGTAGATACAGTATACAGGAGTAGCGAGGGAATGATATTGATAGAAATTTACGACTATTGTGAATTGTGATTGTCAGCTGTTTTTGGTTTGGTTTCTGGAATGTGGAAGGTGGAAATCCTCAATCCTGAATAACAGTTATCCTATGTAGAGTTCAAGTATAGGGTTGGCCCGAGTAGATAGGAGGGTTAGGGAGTGACCAGGCACTCCAGAGCTGGAAGCATGAATACTGAGAAACGGATTTGTTGTCGGAGAGATTTTATTCATAAAGCTCCCTGTGAGGACAAGACTTCTGCCTATCCCCAACCCAACTACTGCCAAGTGGGCATGGTAATAAATAACCACTTCGCTCCACTACCCCTCTTCAGAAACTCGTCTAGGCGAAGCAATATAATTTGATAGCGTATAACTACTTAGACTCCTTAAGTTGTCGCCGAGTGGAGACGAGGAGAAAGGAGATTGACGGGAGTGGGGGCTCCTATACCTCCGCTCTCCCTCTTGTAAGCTTCCCTCACAACTTCTGGTTTGCTAAGAACTTTCTCCAGATTTCATAGCCTCGTGCATGACTGAATTCTTGAGATTGTAATAGGATTCCAGATTTTCAGTGATATGGACTGAGTGGCTGGAGATGGGGAGTCCTTGAGTAGTACAATCCTCTTATTTAGTTCCGACTCTGTTCTTCAATCAAACTACTACGAGGACCTGAAGTGCCGCCACAAAGATCTATATGGATAGAATTAACGCTCATATTTAAGACAGTCATGGCGCGGAATGGGCCAAATGTTGATTTCTATCCTAAGTACGTATATAGCCCGCGCTTCCTTGATGAAATGCTCTGTTGATAATAATTCCGTTCTTTTATTCTACTTTATTACAGGCTCAATAGGGAGTGAGTTTTCTCCAGGAGTCACAACTTTCACCAGCTCCATTGGAAACTCCAAAAAAGGAGAACCTGAATTAAAGTCGACTCAGAACCACGAAACTTTTCTGCCCTCCATTCCACTACTTTATACCGATAACCTCACACCTCTTGAATCTAAATTCAGTCCTAATGGTCAATTTGTAACATCAGAGTCAGTGATCGAGACTTCTCCAGAGTCTACCTTAATCCCCGAACAGAAAACCTCCTTTTACGACCTACCCGTCTCGGCTAACTCCCTCATTCCCAATCTAAACCCACATTACCCACACATCGAGGAGGGTGTCTCGGGAGTGAGCCTGACCGGGCAGAATGGTGATCTTCCCTCGTTCCCCGCATCAACGTCATTACCCAAATCCTTCCTCGTTCCGCCTTTGGAGATGGAGGTTGGTCCAAACCTGTCCAGTGTCAATTTAGTCCGGAAATTACAAGCCTGGTCTTTGAGTCGGTCTTCCAAACTTAATTTGACTCATGAGCACGAATCTCTCCTGAGAGTCGAGCCGGAGCAGAGTCCAAGACCTGTCACTGAAATTGAAATATCCAACACTCCCCGCCCGCCCCTGCCACTCTCATCTGCATGGCTCCCACCCTCATCTCGGCCCGCAATTGAATTAGAGCGAACTCGGACCACAGCCGCTCTACCCGTCACGTCAACCTCCGCGGCCTCAAACTCAATCAGACCGCGGACCCTGGCCACTCCTGCCTCCGTCCCTCGGCATCACGAACACGGGAACAGGACTGCACATGCACTTAGGCGCCGGAGGCTCCAATTTCTTTACCCAGAGTGGCTCTCCGCCTCCGGCGGCGTCTATCCCGACGAGGGAAACTCGAATAGTAGTACGGGTGACTACTCTGCCGAGCCGGCAGACTACGATACGGAGAGTCTGGAGCTGCGGGAAAATCCAGAAAAAGATCCGAAGCGAGCGGCACTTTTGGGTGGGATTCAGAAGAGAATCATTAGCGAAGATACTCCAGAGCAAGAGAGTAGCGGAGGGTCTGAGCCTGAATCTGCGGCAGGAATGAAAGGAACCGGCAACCGCCTGCCGCCCGACCCGCTCTTTCATCCTGTTGATGAAAACAGCGGTTTGGCGGATGTCATCTCGAGAGGAAGAATTGACAGCGTCATGTATGTCTATTTCGGAGACAAGTTTAATGATTACCACAAGGAAGAGATTGCTGGGCGGATTATCCAAGTAAGTCATCTCACCAGATCCCTTTCTCCGCTTTTGTTCTGGGGCCAGGGCTTTTGTCTGCCCCTCTGCACAGAAACCAGAGACGGGAGTCAGTTAACGATGAGCTCTTCTTCAGTTCTCTGCCTCAGTCTCTATTGATTCAACCACTTCTTTTGTTCTTCACCTCACCCAAACCCCGAGTTTGTGTCTATCAAAAGGAAATAAGATACATGAGCCTGATCCACGTCCTGTTACTACCCCTCTGTTCCCCTTTCTGTACCCCTTTCTATACTAATTTACAGAAAGTAAATATATGAATGCTCCAGATCCTATTCCGCCAAAGAGAACACGTATGTCGAGGTTAACGATGGGAATAAATGCAGCGCTTAATATGGACCAAGTAGTATCTGGGCTGCCAAGAGAGCAGCCGCGGTTTTAAAGTAAGATCTAATGAAAAGACCAACTATAGAACCAAGGCAGGGCGGATTGCGAAAAGACGTGGAAGAATGAATAGTAATTTCATTATGATAGGAAACTCGTTTATTAAATTACGTCAGGTCGGAGTTTGGGGTTGAGGGGGAATGCAGCCCGTTCTTGAACCTCTATTCTTCTCAGCTCCAAATCTGATTATGTCTTATGTATATACGCAAACTTGTGTTGGTCCTAATTTAATCAAGTGGTGTGACTCCAAGGGTTCGGGAATCTCCAAAACTCGACTGTAATTTATATTCAGAGCTCAGGCCTTTTCCCTTTAGCCTCGTGAGACACCCAAATTAGAGAACCCAAACCAAACCCCACAACTTACAGCTCTTGAGTCTGTGTTGACTCAGACGAAAAGGGATGTCAAAAATTTGTTTGTTTGACATTCCGCTTCCAAAATTGAAAACAATAAGAGTCGACGTCAAAGAATAAGTATAACTTCTGAGTGTTGGAAAAGAGGTGGGGACTGGGTTCCTACATTCCTACCCACTAACCCTTTAAGACTGTCTGGTGTGCTACTCTATCAATAGTTGAGCAAACAACTTCGGCCTTTGTTTACCGACCCTCTGTTTATACATTGGACGGTTGAGGGAGACGTGGGAGGCAGACGGAAAGAAAGAGGTTCGGGAAAGTCGGATTTCTCCAGAGACTCTTGGCGGAGGCGAGAGGAAGAACAAATATAGACCTAGTAGTTGGCCTGGTTACAATTGTTCCTCCTTGGCCCACGCAAAGGCAGAAGCTAAGATAGGAGAAACGGAGAAGATAATGTGCCATGCTCAATTAAGACTCTTGTATTTTAAGGCTGTCGGAGGTGTGGTGGCAGCAATCGCTCAAGTCCTGACAGTTCTCGGAGCGGCGAGGTGTATTCGCAAAGCAACGCCTGTCAACATTCTCCCAGTTCAGCTCCACGTTGGATTCGCTCTCCTCGTCTCCAACCTACTCCTGCTCCTCGCTGTCCATGTAAGTGAGCCCTAATCTTCTTTCTCTTTCCAAATCTAGGCTAATGACCCAATAATTGCCGTCAAAGGTAGGACTAGGGGATTGGCCTACAAACGTCAAGTATCTACTGGACTACGTATCTGTAGCTCAGTTCGTTGGATGACGATGATAATAAGTCTAATGAATACTATATACTATCCATATTGTATTACTTACTCAAAGACAACTTTTCATTCCAGTGACTTGGTGAAATGACAGCTAATAGAAAAAACATCCAAAACCAATTCAAAACCTGAACCATCAAACCCTAAATTGCACCCTTTAGGTAACGGAGACTAACTATTTTAGGTTTTGACAATTTAGATATTTAGTTGGCTCTTTAGGTTGAAGATGTTTAAATGTTTGCTTCATTAGCCTTTAGGCTGTTTAGGTCAATCAAGGGCTATTTAGGTTTTGACCCTTCATTTTCATAAGCGGTTTAAGTATGCCCACCGCTCTCGTTTGAAACAAGTTTCCTGGGATGAATCATTTCCAAATTCCTCAAGGATCAAGTGTTAGGCAGTGAATTGGAAGTTTCCAGCTCTTCTGGAGCTAGACTGGTGTTTGTATTGAATTCCAGATGTAACTAATTTATTATCCGTCCATTATTTTAGTTTCTCATTGAGAGCTGGAATAATAGAATGGTTCGAGTTGGAGCTTATAGTTCTCCTTCCTTCCGTGTGGTCCTGGTCGAGAGACCATTGTATATTATTTATAGCTCTCTTGATTGTAATTGAATTCCAAGCTTGGAAGAACAGAGTGGAAAGGCAGAAGGACTTTATCACGTCTAATTCACTCCCTATTCCACCCCATTGTTATTCCCAATAACTTCCCAGACATGCTACACTGGGTCCTTTGTTCTTCTCCTCAGAGCAGCTCTAAGAAATCCCAGGCCTTCCGCCGCCCCACCATTCCAAGCGAAAAACCAAATGAGGTGGAGAAAGGAACCTTCCTTGACTTTGATCCAAATTGACAATCGATTCCCTTTCCATATACCCTCCGCCGACCTTCTCTTCTTCCTAATGAATCTCACAGATTCCATTCTCTATAGAACCCATTCCCTCGCTCTCCACCGTTTATAAGTTCATTGACATTTTAAAAGTATGTCTCAAGGCATTTCTGTGGCATGCATCTATTTGCATATCAACTGCATGGAATTGATTGAAAAAATTTGAGTTCATAGACTATACGTGAGCTGGCAAATGACAGATATCAAAAATTTAAAGTAGACATTACTGGACAACAATTAAAATCCCCGGAGAAAAGCGAATCAAAGCGTGTGGCTGAACTAGAAGCGCCGAAATCTTCAAAGAGCAACTAATACTGAGAAATGAAGGGTTTCACGACAAAAACGATTTACAGAAGTGGTAAAATCTTTTTTCTGAAACTGTCAAGAAGAAAACTTACTGGCATAAGTAAGATAATTGACATTGAGAAACAGAAGAGTAAATAAATCCTTGTAAAAAAATGAAGAGTAGATAGATGTGTTATTAATGAAACCCGACAGATTATTAGCATGGGAAAGATAATTGACATTGATGTATGTTTAGGTTTATTTATAGCAATGCCAATTGTTGCCTACAGGTATTTCCATTAAACTCAAAGACGTGTAAGCCACACGCTATAATCATACAAAACATTCCTTTCACTACGTATTGTGTCTGACATTACGAAACTTGGTACACTTGAACATTATTTGTGTAATTGTACGAATTAAAATCAGAGACACAACAAAATGTCCACGTTCAGTTTTGTATGGACGTGAAAGCATTTTTAATGCTTTGGTGACGTACCTAGTGGAACATCTGGCATAGATCTAATCTATGTATATGCTTAGATTTAGTTGATACGAAGCCTGCCAATATGAAGTTATGAAGGCGTGAAGAAATCCGTTCCTCCACATCGTTATATTTATGGATACATGGAAAGAGTGAATGTATGAGAAAATCAGGTTGGAGAAATTCATGGGAGTGAGTGAAATGGATCCATCTCCGTGTTTAGGTATGTAGACTATTGAGATTCAGAGGATTCTTATATCCATTCTGGTTCATTCCCTTATCCATCCCAGACTGGAGAAGAGGGAGGGACTGACTGGAGCCTTAAGTCGGAGTTCTTGTAATTTATTTTTTCCTTCCTTTTCTCCCATCCGCTCCCACTCTAAAGCTCTAACAAAAGAGAAGGAAAATAAACAAGGAAAATAAGTCAGTAGAAATTGCATTCCGATGTTCTTCCAAAAATCTCATTAAATTCTCCAAAATCCTTTTGTGTGGAGGGATCACGTTCGAAGAACTCAAAACGAACTCTCCAGGAAACAGAAGACAATAATACAAAAAAAAAACTTACATTTTCTTTACTACACGCACACGCTCTAGACTAGACTAGACTTTTTACTGGTTTATGGAACAATATTCGGTACGGATTAGGTTGACTCACTCTCACTCCTCTTTAAATAAAGACATCTGGAGACACAATCAACCTACAAGTCCTGATTTGTCTCAAATCTGCTGACAGGGACAATTGAAGATCAACAGAGATACAGATTGGGTTTCTGAGCACTATATAATACTACGTTCTATGTATGTAGCTGGACGAGAACACAAACTGAAGACGAAAAACAATCTCCCATGTTTACCTTAGCATTGATAGAACCTTGTTTACTGCTTATTGAATTGTAGCTGGCTTTAGGTTGTTCAGATCTTGTTTCGTCCGTGGTGGTGGATCCCAGATCCCTGCTGCCATTCGATTATTCTATACGGACTTAAGGACAACAATCTAGGTTGAGTATCGGAGTGTTGCAAAGAAACATAGCGAACAGAACTGCAGTAAAATAGAGCTCCAATAACTTTACAAAGGGACGAAACATACCAAGCACCAAGGTGTTAATAATGTCTGCTCCTGCTGGTTTCTTCTTTCTCGTTTGGGGTTATGTATTGTATGAGCGCAGCTGTGTTCCTTCGTCAACTTAATTCGCTGAGGAAATAATGCATTAATTCAAATAATAGACCTATCGTTTGAAATTTTAATTTTTGTACAGCGCTTATGTGAGTTTAACTACAAACAAGTTTATACAGCGTTTTCTGTGCAGGATTACAGTCAATGCTTGAGTACTTGTGATTGGCGGAGCTGCCGGTATTAAGCATAGGTACGGACGTTCACAAAACGAGCTAATGGTGCTTAGCAAAACTGAATATTCTTGCTTTTGCAATTATAATTAAACATGTTTTCCAGATGCGGTTGAGGAAGGAAGATATGATTTAGGATTCATTTGATGACATTCCTATCTCGGGCCCGAGCTATAATTTACTTCAATCCAACAACTCGAAAATGCTCCCAGTTTCTTTATTTATGTTTATTGTACTAAAGTCGAGGCTTTATCTCTCCTCTCCGCCCGAGGACTCTCATTATATGTCTAACTCTAAAGTTGAGGGTCCGGGGTTTTCCGCTTTAGAGTGAGTCTACAAGGGAATTCCAATTCAGCACTCTCTTCTCTCCATTCAGGCATGTTTTTAATCTATTTTTACAACGTACTTAGACTCTAGTTCATGTGAAGTCATAAAGGGGATTGAGTAGGCATAGTTTTTGAGCCCTAACGGTTTAATTAGGTTAATGACAATACATTTGTACATTTTGATGCCCTTAGTTTAGTTGATGCGAAGGTTAATTAGGTTCTCACATTTCTCCCAACTGCGTCGTATTTAACCTCCTAGCCCTCTGCTCTACTACATATGAACATGCTATTTAGTTCGTCTGCAAGATTAAGCTTGTTTTGTGAGATTCTGCCGGCGAGAGCGTAGAGAAGAAACTAGGTTTCTGTTTCATCCCGAGTGGAAGAAGACATGGGATCAATTTTCAATGGGTGGAAGTCGGAAATAAAGACACGGCCTCTCTTCGTCCTCTTCCGATTTCATCTTCAGTGTTACCATAGGACAAGCCTTGGCACCTTCTTCCCTTGCCCTCCGCCGTCTCATAAAGATTGTTCCCTAGCCGCTTATTTAATTACTTACCTAGTGACGTGATGGTTGCTGGAATTCAAAGTTATTACGCCTCTCCGCTCGAACTTTAATCTATTTGACACAAGCCTTCTGCTTCTGCTACACTCATTCCCCAGAACTCTGAAAAGCGTATTAGCATTTGTTCCCAGATTCACCAAACGCTAACCCACTCAGCCGCAAAAAGCCCTGCTGTTTGTTTGGTTCGCTCTCCGTACGCCGCTCTAGATAGGCGAGATTCAAATGAGAAAATGATTATACGGGGTAACTAACTAAATCGAACCGGAGAGAATTTGCATCTACCTAGTACAACTCCCCACTCAGTCTATGTACCTGGCCGATGAATGATGGGAATAATTTCATTTTAAACTCAGGCGTGAATTGTTCTTTCTGAATTTTGACATAGACGCTCAAATTATTAATTACACTCGCAAGCATCAATGTGGAGATGATTGTCATTCCTGCATAATGCAATGAAATTGCACAACTTTTCAAAAGCCTAAATCTTTTGGAGATTGATATTTTGTACCTCTTCGAGTACAGGGTCGGAGAAGAGGAGTGAAAAGAAACTGGAAAAGTTTGAGTGGGATTTGTTATTTGTAAAATTGACGGGAGGGTACACAAAAGAGAACGGAGTTTGTAAATTAGAAATAGGCCTATCGACTTGAACCCGGTAAAGGAGCAGTAGTAGTGTTTGCAGTTTAGGCGCCTCGCCCACTTACCGCGTGGAGAAAGTGAGAACTTCTACATGACGCTATCAGGAGGAGCTGAGTTGAGAGTGAAAGTACTTGAATGTTTGGAGAAAGTGTGATCATGAATGAAACATGAGCTGGATGCAAAAATTGGGAACAGTGTGCTCAACGCTGAGTTCTAGTTTTATGCACACAGCCAACTCCTGTCTTGAAATAGGCTAAAACGTGGACATACACAGAATGGAGAAGAGATAAAAATGTAGTTGAAATTGAGTTTACATTTTTATTAACGTGGAGCTGTTAAAAAAGTAATAAAATAATGCATTGTTAGTTCGACAGCCTGACTGACTCCAGCTCGAATTTCAGAGTCCTGGGAGTAGAGCCGGATGTACTTTACAGTCAAGGACTTCTAACTTTCACCATCCAAGTATTGAATCATGAATAATAGTTCCGTTTCAGACGAGAATTGAATACTTTTGAATACAAAATATAAAATGGTGTGCGGGATTGGAATTGAGTCTAGTGATTTGAATCTCGTAGTGGATTTTAATTTAACGAAAGCTGGCTCAACTTTCTGACCGAATGAATGCCTTACATGACTTGGTCATGAGCGAACCCCGATTTCTCACATCTCGTCTTTTTGCATGTATTTATTCTGATGATGAGAGTTGAATGCTTGATAAGAACCATTGGATTCCATTTAGACTCATGTTTTGTCAACGGGAGAGAAAGTTGGCAGTAGTTTCTATAGCTAAAAGGTGGTCGTGTTATAATGAAATGATTCAAGGAGTCAATCGGAATATTTTCATTTAAAAGTTGAATGAAAGACAGAAAAGGAAGACAGATAAAACGTTCGCTGGTAAGCCACATAGGGATTCGAATTTGGATGAACCTTTTCACTTTAACGCTTTAGTAACTTTTTTATTTTACAGAAAGCTGGAGAAATTCTTTCATACCAAAAATGGGAACAAAGCTAAGGCCCTTGAATTGGTTAAAGGTTGATTTTTATGGGGAAGAATAAGATATTGGTAATTCGATTACGCTTATAGGAATTTCACGAACTTTGGAAGGAAATGTACATATTTAAGTGTGTATATAAGTGTTTTAATTTAGATTTTATTAAGGTCGCCGTAAATATTCCGTTCAATTACAAAACTGGGGGGTTTTAGGTAAAAAGTTTTAAATTCACTCGCAGACTTCTGGGTTTTCAATAAAAAAATCTGGACAAAAAGTAACTGAATTTATTATTGCATCCAGGCAATTCATTCAGAACCATCCATCTCATCAGTGATTCAGCTGTTGATTTAGCTCATGTACCGTAGAATATAGGGTGTCAACTTAAGTGGCCTAATTAAAACAAGTTTCGGCCTAAACTTTTTGACAGGTTTTGACTTAAATAAACGACGTTTTCATTATTTTCGGCTTTTTAAACCTAACCCAACCTGAATACACTTAATCTAACCTTTCTTAGCATAAATCACGTAACTAATTTCTAAAAAATTAATAAATAACCCGAAAACGCCGTTTATTTAAGTCAAAACGTGTCTAAAAGTTAGGCCAAAACTTGTTTTAATTAGACCAGAAAAATATTGATTGTAATAAAATATGATTATGGTAAGTGCAAAGACACGAAATGCCCAGGTTCTCTTGGTATATAAAGAGTCCAGCTCTATGATTTGTGGTTTTAAAGTAATTGATGATGTTCACTGGGGAGAGTAAAGCTGGGCCTGCCCTCAGCAAACTTCCGCGTGGTCCATGCGAGTAGTTCAGAGTCCAGTCCCAGAGTTCTGCTACTTTCTGGAATTGAACCACCTCTGATCTCATTCTTGTTTGGTTTTATTTGAGCAGGCAACAGAGCCGTTGGACGTTTGTGCTTCCGTGGCAGTGATTCTCCATTACCTTCATCTCGTCATTGGAGCGTGGCTTCTAGCCCACACAGTTCAAACATATCGAGCTCTCCGGCACTACGTCAATGCACCAAATTTACTCGCTCCTGAAGCCACATCAAGGTCCGAATTGGATTCATTTGGTCAAAGGCCGGTCGTCTCCTCCTCTACACTGAGATACTGTGCACTGACCTGGGCCGTGCCTTTCCTATTCATCATCGTAAGTCGGAAAGAGATTAATTCCATCTTCCCACCGCACAGTCCAACTAATACTTTAAGCTCCTTGAAACCAATAAGTGGAAATTGAAATTTTTGTGGCTATAACGGTTCATAGTGCACATTAAATGCATTCCTTTTAGGATCCTCGAAGCGAATAACGTGGGCAATAATATTTTATATATTTCAGACCGTTAGAATGTCCGTAGTCTGTTCTTCTAGAAATGTTGTATTAGTAAATTCATAAATATGACTAAATTCCTATTCTGTAGCACCACATTGATTCAGAAGATATACAGAATGTCTTTGAGGAATTTATGGTCAGGAAGATGTTTTGGTGAACTCGCTTTAGATACTATTTATATAATACAGAAAGATCCCTGTAACACGAAGTAGATTAACTCCAGACGAGAGTAAAGCCTTCATACAAAATCCTGTCTTGACGAAATGGTGTTTCAAACGCTGCCAAGCAGTCCTAGATTCTATGTGTAGTATATTGAACTCCGCAGTGGTGAAAGTAGTGAAAGTATACATGTTTCGTGAGTTGCAAGAATCTGGCTCATAAAAAGGACATAAAACTGACTTTTAGGTGTACAAAAAATAGTGGAGAGAAGTAAATTGAGTCATAAATGTTAAAATTGGAAAGAAATAGGACACAGAGGTGTCAATCTATCCTCAGACTACTGAAAATTGTCTGCGAGGAACAACCTCATTTTGTATGCATGAGAGCAAATTGTTGTAGTTTATGGTCCAGGTATGAATTCGGATTTAGGATTATATATTTTACAGTAATAACGTAATATTCTCCTCAATCCAATTCCAAGCTATTCCATTCCAAACCCCATGGGGAGTCTTAGACGAGACCAACTGCACAATTCAAGTTCTGAACGGCGGGTATTAAATTAAACTGTCAGAATTACCTCACCTGAGTTTGCCCTTAAGAAAATAATTAGAACGGCCGAGGTCACACGTGTCAAGGAAAGGTAAAACCACTTTCTTTACAGTTTGGTATTAAAACCTTAATAATCCCAAAGCCTTATCATGTAATTGTGTAATAGTTTTTGTATATCAAAGCAAAAAAAATAATTCGATATATGGGCAACGGGAAACCATGCAAAGGTCAAGTCAGTCCTTTGAGAAGAATGCATAAACTCTTGCTGAATCCATTCATCGTTTTTAAAAATGCTCATGCATGTGGGAGGATGTTTTGTGACGGGTGAACCTTAATCGGAAACTTGACATTACGCCTATAAAAACCCTCGTAATTCCAGCCCGAGTATTTCACATACGTCCATGACTCTGGTACTAATGTCCTCCATTTGAAAGCCATTTGGAGCCCTGGTGAAATATTAAGGGGAAATATTAAGTGCGGGAGGGGGTAACTTTTCGAATAAGTTAGCGTTGAGCCCTAACATAAAATAAATCTGCTGAAGTGACGTATATGGTACAGGGGGCTCCTAGCCCAGAAAGGAGGCCTCTATTCTAACGGGCGGAGAAAGCCATATGTGGGATGGAGGAAGGGCAGGCGAAGAACAAAATAGAAGTGAGATGAGAGGGAGTTGGATCAAGGAGAATCGTGTTATCAGCATATTACGGAGGAGGGAACGAGTCCAAGTGCTTCCACAGTCCGTCGTTTCTCAGCCCAGAAGAAAGCTGGAATGGAATTCCCTGGCAGTCCGTAATGACTGTCGTAAAGTAGTCATTGTATGAAGGCAGAGAGAGACTGGACTTCATTTTAATATAAAATAAACTTTCACGACTCGTTGATTCTTGGGTTGGGAGGATGAGCTCTTTTCTGACGTTCCGAGTCACTCTCCACATCTCCCGCATAGCAGCAGTTTCTCCCACTTTCCAATCTGGGCTGGGCGGCGGCGGTGGACTTCCTGGGCAGAGGTTTCCTCGGCCCAGGGCCACACAGAAATTATTGTTCCTCGCTCTCTGACCAGGAGCAAAAAAGCCAGACTGCTCAAATATCAAATACCCCGACTCTGGAATTACCCGTCTATTTATGGGCTTGTGTACTCTGCTGTGGTGGATCGAGCTGGGGTGAGGTAGGAAAGTTGACACTGGTTAAATTGGAAGAGGTAGCCCTTTTTTCCGGTTGACAACCCGCATCCAGAATAACTTCCTTCCACCACCAGCCGCACTCTTTAAAATATTCATATTTCATTCGGAGCATAATAGGAGGACCTGACGTCATTAGTGAATTTCATGCCTCCTTAGGTGGAAAGAGAGCCTGTGTTGTTACAGTCCTTTTGTTAGAATTCTATTGTACATCTTCTAGGATCGCAATCCTTTCCTCCCCATAACCTCATGCCTTTGATGAGAAAAGAAACAAGAGGGCTGGGTTGGCATCAAATTAAATCTAAAATTCATGAAGCATGGAGAGCTAGGGCTAGAAATGCAAATTGAGCTCATATTAAAAGTCATACATAACGCATGCTGGTTCGTCTGATTGAGTGTACCATACGTAGAATATGAATCGCTCGGCGTTTTAAAAATAGTTTCTTTACGGGTTTATGTAATTTGCTATCCTGAGGTTAATTTTTAATGAAGTGCGAGTAAATTCACTTTCGGGCATTTACTCAAAATAATATGAACTCGGATTCGTACTACCCCAAGCGGGCAGGTCCTAGCATACAATATACAGCGTGGCCGGGTTGGTATGTATGTATGTATATGATTCTATTCAGCCCATCGCAATTTGGTTGTTGAAACAATTTACGGGTTTTCTTTTGTGTCCCCGAGAGCTCTGTTTACTTACTCTCTGATTTTATTCTTCTTCATTTTTCAATCAACTTACTTTCCCGAAGAGGATCAGGCGCTTTAACCCACGAATAAACATAATGTAGCATGTTGTATGTGAATTTCGTCAATCTGAAATCGTATACTTATACTACATGAAAGTAGAAAGTATTTGATTAGGAATTAGGGATAGGGACTTATGCTCAAAGTAAATCATTACATGCTTGGGGCTTGGTAATTCCACGACTACACACGTTTCATCAGAATTCCAATTTCGTATATTTAATTATGTGTTCATGTTACACTACACACTACACCTAATCTCATCCTTCAATAGGTATGTAATTCCCAATGAATGGGTATTGGCGGGTACACCTGATGTCCCCCAAAATTTGAGAAATGAACGAAATACGTTTGGGAGATCGGAATTGTTAGAATTGAAAGCAAACCCGAAAAACTAATCAGCATTAGTAGATTTGCTCTTCCATTAATGGATCCCCAGAGTAGATATTATCCTTTCACGTTTCCGCTGAAACCCTTCTGAGGATTCTGTATGATATAGGATTACCACCACGTATACTTTGAACTAACCTGCTAATTCCGACATAAGCAGGCGAATTAGAATGAGAGATGATCTATATTTCCAACGAGATAATTATTTATTTTATACCTCTCCACATTCCCTTCGCTACGACCTCAGAGTGAGCTAGTATCGTTGAGAGGAGCAGATCGGTTTCATCTCCCTCCCTTAGTGAGGTTGAGATGGTGAACCGTCAATTTGAGCGTTGCCAACCGTTCGGCGAACCGTTTCAGTTCCTACGTTATT
>JAQFYT010000980.1:0-19357 GCA_034694925.1 Ceratophysella denticulata
ACCAGACCATACCGTATTCACCACCCCCTACTCAGCATACGGCTCCAAAGCGTACTGCTTCCCAAATGCCTTTCGCTAGCATTGATAATGTAATGAAATACGGGTGGCGACCCCATAGCGGCCTAGATTCGAACTGTCACAGCGCTATGAAAATCTTAACAACGTAAAGGAAAAGTAATTCCTGATTTTTTAAAGCATAACTCAAGCTGACAAGGACTCAGGTGTCAGGGCAAGACATTTGAGAAAATCACAAAAATTATACTTCAACATTCAAACTAATCGCTAAAGTTGATAGTGGTAGGTCGTAAAATGAGTTAGTGAACTGACTGGTCAAACGCCGCACGATACCCCATTCTTTGACAGTATTTTAAATTTGGCCCAGTGTATAATATATGAACTGGATAGCGGCTTCAAAACTAGACTGACCTCTATTAAAATTAGCAAGGCCAAGTGAGGATTAAATACCTTGGTGTAACACTTTGATGATTACATATTTGTCCATGTACTTCTATTCTTTGGCTCCAGAATTAGAGTTTTATGATAGCCATCCATGATTTGGGGATTACCTCGCACTGGCATATTGTGGATTGAGATTTGAGCGTACATCGACCTTGACTTGAAATATTGCATAGGGTCATACGGGTTTGACTCGGGGAGAAGATCAGTCGGAAAAAAATAATGGATTTCTCTTAACTGGCTTCATACTATTATGTACTTTGTACATTGAACAAATTGTGTCATATTTTGTCCGTTATCTTAGTTCTAACTTCTACCTATGGCTATATTTCAGTTCAGATCAAGGCATCTATTGAATTAAATAAAATAGAAGTACATACGTAATCGTAATATGTACCCACATACAATACTTTAATGAATTCCTATACCGGTTACCGGTACTTACTCTGTATGTAGTCTCTTCACTACTTATTCCTTGGCTCATTCTCATTACATTATAGTTCATAAGATCGTCAAGTTATAGGATACAGATAGACGACAAACTTAAACTACCTACTGTTGTATGAGGATGTATACGCGTCAGCGATTAGTCTAAAGGAGGCATCTGGCCGAAACGTCTGGGGTTGTCTTTAGTGCCCTTCCCTGATATACTTCACATACTAATATTAGAAATGGATAAGTTATAAACATGTTTCAATGCATATTTAGTAGTGTGCGTCACCTTTCCATGACATCAGTACTTATAACTGTCATAAAAGTCTGAATAAAAGAGTTGCACATTATGGTTAGGGAACACTCCTTATCTATTACACCCTACATATTGTGATATTATTGGAAAAATTAATGCCCATGCCCAAGAAATGAGTCATGACATGACTATCTCTAGTTACTTTCCAGTTCCCACCCCCTTTTCTTTAGATATTCGCCGGCGGCGCCTGCATATGGTAACTTAAGGTTAAGTATTCTGCTCCAAAAAAAACAATCTTTATGTAATTAATACATACATTTATATTTATATTTATTCATTATCATCACTCCAATTACCTACTCGCGCCGGAGTAGTTCACGTTTACACATTACATTTTGTGGGAACAGGAACAAGAACCGATTTATCGTTGACACTTCTTTTAAATAAGTTATTATTGAGTTTTAGTGAAACTTTGGAGTGATACAACTATCATCCATAGCACGATAGTGTCACGACCACACACCACAAATATCATTAATAGTACAACTGTTTACGGACTCAGATATTCGAGACAATTGTATGGAAGCATTTGGTGGTGGAATGGCGCCCGAGCGTCTTCTTTAGTCTTGAACGGTTACCTCCTATTCATTTCCTAACGTGCATGAGCAGAGCAAAGACAATCAGTAAAAGGAAATACCACAAATACCCACACCCACAGACCCACAATCGTGGATAAGACCTATTCTCAGAAGAGCTTCCAGCTTCGCCTCCTGTTATTTGCTTGGGTTATGTCGAAAACTCTGATTAGAATTATACAATATACTTGTAAACGTATAGGTAAATGTTACGGCTTGTATGTATATATGTTGTAGCTAATATGGATATCCAGTATCATTTGTATGGATTGTATGGGAACTTTTGGCATAAAAATGAAATTTCAAACATGAATATGATATGGAAAATAGAAAATACACTTTCTAAACCAAAATTTGACCGTCTTTCCAATTGTAACATCTTTCTTAAGTTGTCAGAGAAATTTGCGAAACTCATTACTCCGTACTCATTTTCAAGATTCAAGACATAATCATCGTATGTTCGTGCGACAAAAATTAATATTATCAGCGGAAAGAGCATCAAGTTTCAATTCTGAAACAGTACCTTTTAAATCATATTCATGATTTGTGTTGACAAATATCATTTTTATTTTTATGCCTACAGTATTCAGTAATCTTATATTAGCTAAATTATGTATAAACCTGGCACAGTCATAACCACATGCCGACACAGATATAAGATTATATTTTATACGGTTTTTTGGATAAAAATGGTATTAATCATGCAAATATTTGTATAGAAATAACAATTACGTTGTCTCAAGTAAAATTCAATGCTCTTTCCAATGGATTATTTATCATGGCATATCAGGAACATGGTCAAATTCGTAATTAATTAATGTTTCGGACGCGTCAGAGACATCCATCAATTTCACAATTTCAGCAATTCAATCTGTATTGAACGTTTAAGTATTTTGCACCGTTGGAAAGAACGTTACATTTAGCTTCAGAAACCACACTTACCATTTATTCACATGATTAATACCAGTTTTATCCTACGCGGAAGAAAATTGACCTATTCTAGCAGGAAATAACAAAAATTCTATGTCAATAATTCTAGCCAAAGTATCTGTATGCGCTATTTTGCGCTGTTACAGTCGGTCGTTTTAAAAGAAGAAAGAAGTGTACATAAATAGTATCGCGCCATGAGATCCGTAATGTTTCATTTAATTTGTACTATATTGGTTGGACGAGTTTTGGAAGTATGACCAGGACCTGGGTGAAAGTAAAAGTGGAATAGATTGTAGATACGCAATAGTGCTTCTACTTGAACAAAAATAAGTGTGAATTTGTTGTGTCAATGTACTCGAAAGTTCAAGTTGACGTTACATTTAATTCAATTGAACTGTTGTCAAGTTGTAATAATCGGTCATTGGAAATTCCTATATTTATGTTCTGTAGTTAACTAATGGTCAGCCAGATTGCTTATTTTAGAATGTACACCGAGTGAATACAGATCTCTGGCCTTTGGGTTAATTTTTATTGCGTTTGTTTGCAGATTTTGATTCATGTGATTTCATATCTTTAATATTTACTAGGGAGTTTCCTGCAAGTGAGAATTTGGATGCATCGGAATATCAGTAGTGCGACTGGACAAAGGTGGGGCCCAGACTTTAAACTGACTCTGTCTACAATTTAACATCATGCAGAGAAGCCGGGCACCAGCTCGTGGTGGTTGTGGTGAAATCACCTCATCTGTTTCTTCTGGTGGCTCAAATAATGAGATCACGGAAAACGAGTACAGTCGTCAACCGCCTGGCAGAAGATCCAGATCTCCATCCGTAATTGTTAGGACGGCTGGAACCGTGATGCGCCATCGACGGGACTTGCCATGGGGTATTCGGTTCCTACAAAAACTCGGCGATTGGTTGTCTATCTCTATTTCACCAGCTCGAAGAAACTTGGCGTAAGTAAATAGACAATTTGTACATATAAATGTGTTCGTGTTGAGTGCATACAATAGCTGTGACGATGGCCAATCCGATATGTTAAGATTACCGCAAATTAAAGTTATGATACTTGATCGATTACTAGGAGATACTTTATATGATTGTTGGAGAGTTGGATTCAAATGATTTAATGAAATAATTCACACTTTAGTTTTTATTGTAATTGATTTAATTTATCTACCCGTATGCTTTTAAACTTACAATTCAGTTTATGTACGTATTTTAAAATAAAAAAAGATTTACTCATCTTTTCGGTGAATGTAATTTCAGGTATCGGATTTCAGTACTGGTCATCACTTATTTCAGCTACTGTGCCTATCATTTATCTCGGAAGCCCATTAGTATTGTGAAAAATGTGCTAAATCAAAATTGTTCGCTTTTACTTCCACCGCCTGGTTTGCCTAAAAATGCCAGCAACACATGGTGTGATTGGGCTCCATTCGGTATGTACTGCTTAGAAATAAATAGAATACATTCCACTTACATCAGGTGAACCTTCGACGAAAAATATTCTGTATAAATGTTTGCTGTGATCAATTGTATTGTAGATGGTACCGATGCGGAAACACTACTTGGGACTCTGGACTCCTCATTTTTGTTTGCATATGCTGCTGGAATGTTTGTGAGGTAAGATAAAAATCCAGCCTACGCTGTAAGTGTTTTTTAAAGAGATATTTGAATGTAACCACTTTTGTTTCACAGCGGATTCATTGCGGAAAGAGTTAATTTGCGATACTTTCTAGCATTGGGGATGCTTCTATCCGGATTCTTTACTTATTTGTTTGGATTAGCCTATAGTCAAGGAATTCATAATATTACCTACTTTATCTTCGCTCAGGTGTGTTGGGTTTTACGTGTGATTCTATGTATAATATGGACTCATAATAATTAAGATACCAGCAAGTATTACAGTGATTTTATTTAATTTCAGGCAATGGCTGGTCTGTTCCAAACTACAGGTTGGCCTGGAGTAGTTACAGTTGTTGGGAATTGGTTTGGAAAGGGAAAACGGGGGTTAATATTTGGGCTTTGGAATTCACACACTTCGCTCGGAAATATTTTGGGTTCTGTCATTGCGGGAACTTTTGTTGAAGATAATTGGGGTCTCTCATTCATCGTTCCTGGGGCCATTATTGGACTGATGGGATTCGTTGTCTTCTTATTCCTTGTACCAAAACCAGTTCACGTCGGGTGTGAAGTTCCAGACTCAAATACTAGCACTGGCAATCAGCCAAATGTTGCAGCATCCCAGGTAGTTTATATTCATCAAATTATAAAATAATCCTAAACTGAATTCAGTGTTGCTACTCGAGAGTAAGCGGTCAAATCAAAGCCCTTATGCTGGATCACCGATCACCTAACTTGACTCTTCGGCCTTTCAATTTGAATAGCAATCTACATCACCTCGAAACGGTCGGTCTGGTGCCTCGCCTTCAAACAGAAGGGCTCCTCGAACATACGGCACTGTGGACAGCGACAGTGACAACAGTATGGACGCTTCTTCCGAGGTTAGTGCTTATCAAGATTTCATTTTGTCATGGCTTATACGTATTAGACACAATTCAGGAGAAACTAAACTTTCAATCGCGTACTGTTTCTTATCGCTGTAGTCCAACTACCATATCCGAGATGACACCCCACTCATAAGTTCGTATCTACCGTACGAGACCACACATCCGGATCAAATCCCAGTTGTACCAGGAGAAATAAAAATTAAAGCTGTTGGATTTTGTGATGCTCTAAAAATTCCAGTAAGAACTAATTGATTCATGATTTCCAATACAATGTCGAGATTTATTGCATGCTAAGTTGACAAACTTAATGATTCAATCTTCACGTTATTTCCAGGGTGTAATCGAATACTCGTTGTGCCTTTTCTTTGCTAAGCTGGTCAGCTACACGTTCCTCTACTGGCTTCCACGTTACATTGGAACTTCAAGTAATTATATTTTATTCTCGAATTGTTTCTACTGGTCGAGGTCGATGTTCTCCAATGATGCATTGTTGAATTTGGATTTCTAGCTACGCTATCTGCGAAGGCTTCTGCAAACTTATCAACACTATTTGACTTTGGAGGGATTTTTGGAGGAATTATAGCTGGAGTGATTTCGGATTTGTCTGGAATGAATGCCACTCTATGTGCTGCAATGCTAGGGATTGCTATCCCGATGGTGAGTGAGGATTTCTTAAATACAGAGTTAACTGGATTTAAGTAACAAACATGAATCGGATTTCACAGCTCGTGATTCTTATTTAAGGTCCATTTCCTACGGTGTTTATTTAATTGTTGCGTTGCGACTGAATTTGATTCATTACACATTGTATCCGGGTTATTCTTTAATGCCGTCAAAGTTTACCATATTGGGTCTAAATTGATCCCGACATACCGCCATTCGCGTGTTAACTTGTGATTATAATTTTTTCTGAAACATTGATATTTCTCGATTTACAGCTTCTAGTTTACGAGAGTTATGGAACTGAATCGTTGTGGGCCAACATTGTGCTGCTCATTATAGTTGGATTACTGGTGAATGGTTAGTCTCTTCTATTTTCGTGATGACTCTGGTTATTCCAATAATCCAAGCTAGCTGTAATGGCTAAGCTAACTTGAAAGTACTTCTAAAGTGCAATAGTTTTGTTGTGAATTGGAGTTGATTTGAAATTCGAGAACTGTCATTTGTCATTTAGTTCGGATATATTTTTTTAAAATGAATTTGTAGTTATTATGATTGACAGAGTTTCTTTAAAAGAAATAGTGTATTTTATTGCGTTTTCTAGTTCTAAGACTTTTCCGCGATAACAGGATCAGCCGCTTATGACCCATGCCCAGCCATACATGCAGGAAAACTTGTAGCAAATACATACTTTGAATGAATGATATATTCCGTATTCTGACTTTTCAGGTCCATATTGTTTAATAACAACTTCAATTTCAACGGAGCTTGGAACACATCCTTGCCTCTTAGGAAATGCTCGAGCTTTAGCTACTGTGGTGGCAATTATTGACGGGACTGGATCCATTGGTTAGTAGGCACTAATATTTTGCTAATCCTTGTATGCTACCTGGTACATCTACACGTAGTAATAAATAAACTACTCGGATGAAATAGGAGCTGCTGTTGGTCCTCTGTTAGCCGGACCCTTATCAGACTATGGGTGGAAATATGTCTTCTACATGCTGATGATTAGCGACATTCTTGCTCTATTGGTATGTCTCATGTCGATGACGAAAGTCATTCCTTGGTGAATAGTTTAATAACTGTACACTTCATTATTTCAGCTGCTTAGTCGACTGGTATCGCATGAGATCAAGAGACTTTGCGAGACTCGAAGAACGAATTCAATGAAGGTAAACAACTCCGATCAATCCGATGAACCCCTTGATATTTGCGATTAAGACTTTTGCATCAAACAAAGGCCGCTGAAGCTCTGACCCCACATATGTGTATATGTATGTTTAAGGGTTTGCAGAATAGTCGGGTCGGGACAATTTAGTGGCTCTATAGCTGAGTAAGGTTAAAGTATGCTCTAGTTTTAACTTTCCTGAAAAAGATTTAGAGTTCCGGCTTAGGGCGAATCCGATTTGACTGCAGGTATTGTGACATTAGATTAGGCACTCCAATTCGTTAGTGTGACTGTCTGAATCTGGTTTGAGTCCTGATGACAAGTTAAACTATAGTAGTATATTTTAAATTTAGTGCTTTGTATTTAGTATTTTCAGGCTTAATACCTATGCGATCGGTGTGGGCTTTCAGTTTCCCTGCGGTAGTATTTAGCATTTCCTGTTGGTGGCCGCTAAAACTAATTAATTCGTGCCTAACAGTTTCCAATAACGACCAAATGCAACAGAGCGATGATCCTGCCCTCATATATATTTTGTTCTAATACTTGGACTCTTTGACTTGTACCTTGTAGATGAGTGGCTATGGCTATAGTTCTTTGAGGCGCAAGTGAATTGCATGAAGGCTTCTTGCTCGATTTCAAAATAGGAAGTTCTTGCCACAGCGAGAAAACGTTAAGACTGACAATTTAGCCCTTCCAGCGATGCAGTGCCAAAATATACTAAGACACTCACGCACACGCATCACATACTTTATTATGTTTCTTGAAATTCGAATTATGCAAGCCCCAAAACTTAAGCTTGTAAATTAAATTAATGTTTGAATGCGTATCTGGTTCTTGATTTATTTTTGAATTGTACAAGAAGAACAGCTGTCGTAGGAATGCGTAAATGTCTAGATATAAGAAATATTTTATACGAAGAGTCAGTTTTATTTATTTTGTTATTAGTTCCTAGTTGGCGAGGATTAGATAGATAACATATGCCTCTGTGATATTTGTGAGGAATGAGCTCAACTGTAGCTTATTACATCCTGTTGTCTAATCAGTTGACTCCGGGACCGTGAATGTAATATATGCTTCTTGCTTACTACGTACTTTAATTAATTGTAAATACCTTGAATTGTGTATTGTGTAGCATAGAGTCTCTGTACATTGTTCTGTTCAATTTGTCAAGTATAATGAGGGGTGGAACTGGACTGGGGTTTCTCGGTTAAAATTTTTTTGCAACCTACTGTAAGTGCCGAATAAATCGTTCTATATTGTTCATTGTTGTTGCAAGAATCTATTTTTCATTTGCTTCTGGTGCTCGTGTTTCCTTATTAATTACCCACAGATAGAAGTATTCGCGAAAATGAAGAGAAAAGACGGAACCTATTTAGTTAAAATGCACTCAAAATCGGATTAGGTGGAATATCAAAAATTAATTTATTGAAGTTGTACGTACATAGAAAACTGAGTAGATAAAATCCAGACATGGCCAATTCAGTATGTCATTACTTATTTCTAAAGTTGCTGAATTCAATCACTTGAGTTTTGAATTTTGAGTTCATACGTATATTCTTGAAATACTTTAGACTCGGAGACCTTCACAAACCCAATTTTCTCGAACAAGGCTATACTAGCATTATTGTCGTCCTTTATCTTTGCGACAAATGTCGTTTTCTTCAGCTCATCACGACCTATTGTTTTGAGTAATTCATTTTTATTAACGAGGGAAGTATTATTAGGATAATGCATCTTAATTATAATCACCGTATTGAATCATCATTTTTAATGCTTCTTTTGCTAAACCCCTCCGCCGGGCCCAAGTTTCTGCAATCATCACTTCAATTTCAGCCTCAGAATCCTCCCGAAAGAACAGATTGGTATCACCCACAATTGAAGGCAACTCGGCGTTAAACTCGTCAAACTTCGCGTTGTCCATTATTATAAACGTGCATTCTGTGAATTAAATTATACTTACAGTTACAGTTGCATCTAGTATTAATTATTTATAAAAAAAAATATTATTCTTAAAATCATACAAATATTAATTTATGGATTGGGTCATTGGCTAAAAAATATTGAAGTAGCATGTTCTTAATATTTTATAGGAAAGGCATAGCCATAGACACAGGACAAGCGATCAACTATCCGAATCCGAATCCTTAACGTGAAGCTCTGTCATTATTTTTCGGAAAATTCAATGACAAATGAAGAAAAGTATTTAATTTTTTTATCCACAAATGAGGCATAGTGTATAAGCATGATTGTGCCCACTGGATGAGGGGTTTTCATTAATTTATGTGACTGAACCACACTTATACGAAGCTATTGAATTATAGAAATATATTTTCAGAGATATTTGGAAGATCAAACTTTTTATGTTTTATCGTTTAAGTCCATACACCTTGTCCAGAAATAAATGAATGTGTATGTACTTGAATTGCAAGGGATGTTGAATTATTGTACGACAAAAGATGAAAGAGGCAACATCGTACGTCTGTCTAACCGAATAATCACATCATACTTTGTTCATCCCGTTCCCATTCTTGCTGCATTTCGTACTCCTGTTCTAATGTAAGTCGCTCACTTCCGGTAAGGCGTAAAATCTCAGGATCTTCCATCCAGCCATGATATTTCTCCACGTGAGACGGTTTGTATGGAATAAGAGTTACCAGATTTCCCACAATCTTAAATTCCGCTGGCAGTTTCATTTTCTTTTAAAAAATAACAAATCGAAGTCGCTGTCCAAAATATTGATTTATAGATATAATTTTAGCTTTAGACAATATAAGCTTGTAATTTATTCTGAAGGATAGACTTCTATTATAGCATTCTTTAAATACCTTCTCTTTTTGTGTCTTATAAAGTGGAACGAAGAACGCGAACGGTCACGATCAACGGTGGAACGTCTAACGTGGTGTTCGCGAGTTTCCGGTTAGCAATAATATTGTTTCAAATTAATATCTTAAATTTCTTATTTGCGTTCCCAAATTCGCAATATTTAGACTTCGCCTATTAATTGCATCCCGAACCCTGTTTCGGGATTGCATTGATAAAACATTCGTTTTTGTTCATTTCAGTTTTTAAACGCAAAAAACACTACTTACTACTTTAGGTACTTACAAACTTTACAGTAAAAGCAGTAGGTACACGAGTCTTCTATATACATGAGTATGTTCCAATCATATGCTGAGTTGACTGTAATAATGACCAATAGTGCACTCAAATTCATATTGCTTTCAGTGGTTGGAGTATCTGTTTATTAATCGTAATCATATCATAAATATTTTATATAAAAACGTTACTCATAAATAAACCATGAAAAGAGCTACTATAATATATAGATGAATTGTTGACTTAATCTACCATTAGATAGCTAAGGGTTTCAGTTAGACAGATAAATTAAATTGTTGCACCTGCAAGGTCGTACATTAAAGTGAAAATGTTATTAGTAGATATACATAGTAGTAAGACAGACATAATAATATATACCTCTAGTGAATAACAATAACCTAAAAAGTCGAGTCCGTAAACAACGCTAAAGACGGAAAAACTAGTTTGTCAAATGCACACGGTGACATGCGCATAATTAAATTAGTCTTATATGATTAGTAATTTTAGTTATCAATTTAAAGATTGGTAATCTTCTTCCTGGATATATGCAATATTGGTTACGCACGTCCGGTTGGAATGACAAATGATAAATTATCTCCAACTTCACCCCAAGAAGCTCGATTGAGCTGGAATACTACGGTCCAAGCAACTAGTCCCACAATCCATATCACAGCTCCCACACCCGATCTAATAACGTCTATAAATGTAACAGTAGTATATTAAGCCTCAGAATATAATTAGAAGTTAGAATACGTTATACTAGAATATAATTTTTGGACTCGTGAATCGGGATCATTTAATTCAAAGCAAGTCTTTCAGTTTCACTACAGAATAGAAAGTTCTTACATGTTTTGATCATCTTCTGCTCATCATACACTGGTTTTCGAAATGCCTCCTGGAAGAACCAGATTGCATTAATCGCCCACAGGAACGGGAGAAAGAAAAATCCACCTAGGATGTAAATGTAGACTTAGTTAAAAATACTCTAAAATCATCACAAATCACAACCAGCCAGATAAATATGTGAATATGTTGTGTGTTGTGTATGTATGTAACTTATATCTTACCATAGAAATACCATCGACAGAAATAGAGTTTCCTCTCATTTGTCGCCCGGTCGAGCCTCATTCTTAACTTCGGTTTTCCAAATATTAGTGCCCTCCTGCCGAACGAAAATGAAAATGCACAAGGCACAAACGCGCACTGTCACCAGTTTATGATCTGAAATACTTCCGTTCAGTTGTCCGTCGTATTTTATTATCTATGGACAAAAATGGTAGTTTCTAGTTTGTAGTTAGTCTTAGTCGAATGGACGAATAGGTAAGAAACCCCTGACCTCCTCCTGGTGGCAGTTACAATGGTGAACGGTGAATGGTGAAAGTCAAGTGAAAGGGTTATCCAGGACCAGGGCTGCTGGGCAGTGAACGAGGAGGCGAGGGGGAGTAGGCGACTTACAACTTTGAACTTACAACTTAGGAACTCACAACCCGAGTTTTGAATCTTCAGCTGTCCGTATTTGGTCTTCTGTTGATAACCTAAACTCTGGGCATAATACAGCGCCAACTACAACCTCTTTGATTTCAAATTCAGATTTCAGATTCAGATTCAGAGCCGCAATTAAATCCAGAAGAAACTAAAAACCGGAGTGGTTAGTATTTAAATTCTTTAATTATTCTAATTCAATTTGTAAATTGTTTTTAGGTTATACGTTTGATTTGAGTTTGAGAGAGGCAAAGGTACAGGTGTATACAGTTTGTAACTGCCTTTTAACAGCATCGTATCGTTACTATTCAATTTCACAGCACCTGTCAACCTTTAACCTACCCAAACAAATATCACATTACATTGCCCGACGTCAAACGTTGACTGAAGTTGTTCGGAGTAGTACCTTGTCAAACCAAACTTCTTTTCAGTACTACACTGCAGTCTGGAACGGCTATTCGCCATTCGTGAATTCGCTATTTCAATGTGCACCTCTGACCTCATGCACCCGCCGCACGACACTTTTAATTTGTGTTTTACATTACAATAAATGATAGGTGCAGTGTGCAGGTTGTACGTTGACGTAAATCGCAAGATAATATGAAAGCGTAACACCGCACCGCCCACTGGCAACTGACAACTGATACACAGAATTTAGTCTGCAGCGATATAATGTTCATTAATTATAGCGTATTAAGTATTAACTGATCAATTAAAGCCTGGTCACCGGACCGGATGCTTCCGTAATGGAATATAGTTTGTAGTTCCGTCAAAGCGCCTGGGCCTGCTGGGTGAGATTCAGGCGGGAATGACTATCATTGTTTAACTAAAATCCACCGACCACACCTGACACCTATGTATCTGATGACCTATCTTATTCCAGGCATAAAATAAGATAGGTCATAGGTCAAATTTAAACTTTTAACGGAGAGTATCAAATCCATTCGAAAGTTTCGAATATTTCTTAATTCGACTGCGATTCCGTTAGATTTCTTTTGCCTGGTTTCTCTGCGAGCAGTGGGGTTTAACGTTTAACTTAACCTTAATTACCTAGATATGTTTCTTTCTCATGACGTCTTGGTGCTATTTATGTTTCAGTGAAAAGTTCTTATATTTATACTTTGTAGCAGGAAATCAGATATAAGATAAGTCTCTAACTGAACTGTTATGATTCTATTCACTGTAGCAGAGCAGAGCGCAAGGTGAATTATGGATTCTAAACAAGAGCAAGATCCTGTGCTACCAACTGCTTCTGATACTCCCCCGTCTGCAAGTGACAGGGGCCACGCCGAAGTTGACGATGAAGAATTGGATGCATTGCTAAATGGTTAGTGGTTCGTTTTCGTTGTGCATTATCCCTTAAAGCTTAAGAGGTACTTCAAACTGCAGAAAAGAACATGAATTCTATTTTTAAAGATGCACTGAATGACTTTGGAAAACCTCCGCCTGAGATGAAGTTGAAAGCTGGACCTCCGGGCACCTCAACAGGAAATGCACAAGACTTTGGCCAGGTCTGGTCTGAGGAATTCATCAAGGAAGCCACGGCTGAATTTGAAAAAAAGATGAGAGAATATGTCAACTCAGGTGATAATTCATTCAATTTCCTTAATTTTCTGACTTACCGTCTGCGAAGCAGTCAACAAACTGGGCATTATTTCTATAGCGAACCCTGGCTCGCTGGGGGCGGATGGCTCAAATGACAGCTTCCATAAGGTTGTGGATGCTGCGAGTAAAGCCGCTTTACAGGACGGGGATGCTGGCTTAGAAGCTACTCTGAATGAAGCCATTAAAAGTTTAGCTTCTCATCCCGAAGCACTACAGGTAAAGAAAGCAAGATTTACGTTATAAAATCACGTTTTTCCTTTTGATTTGAACGTGGAACGTGCTATTACATTTGTTTCTCATAGATTTAGTTTTAATTCCAACTATGATTGCTATTGCTATCTGTCACGATCCAGAATCCTATGGCTTTCAACGAGAACGACTTGTCAAAACTGATGGGGACGTTGGGTGTTGGTGATGAAGTTGATCCATCCGACATGGATGATCTCCTTCCGTTCATGTCGAACATGATGCAAAAACTTCTATCGAAGGACTTGTTGCAGCCAGTTCTTACGGATGTTGTCGATCGGGTAAATATATATTAGATAGTACAAGACTTCCCATACTCATTTGCTCGTTTAAAGCAGTCTTAAAAGTTTCATATTATCACAACCCCATTCTATTCTTGAGCCTCGTCATTCTCATACTTTTATAGTATCCGGCGTGGTTGGCTGATAATCGTGAGAAAATCTCTGCGGCTGACTTCGATAAATATAACAGTCAATATGAGTACATGAAGAAAATCTGCGAAGAGTATGCCAACGAAAAGGAAGATGATTCTGAAGAGGTGAAGCGCCAACGCTTTGATTATATATCCGACTTGATGCTCAAGGTAGAGAACAAAACTTATGTACTCCGCTCCGTTATATATTACAGATTACACTTATGAGTGGCAACACTTACACTTATGAGTAAACTTATGAGTCAGAGTCTAATTTTATCTCACTGTTTCTGTTTTTAGGTTCAGAGTTCGGGGTCACCTCCACAGGAACTCGTAGGAGACGTGGATCCAACAGATCCGAGTGCTGGAATGTTTAATCCAAGCTTGGGTGGTCAGTGTTCTATTGCTTAAGATTGGTTATAAGTTATAATAGTCAAAAGCTCTCCAATTGAATTTGATTCTTTTTCCTTTTCAATTTGTCAAGCTAAATATTCTGTTTTGTTCGAGTCAAGTTTAAGTCTATTGTGTTACAATTATTTGTCATTGCCAAACGACGACGAGCATCTTTTTACCTTGACGAGCACCGAGCACGAGCAGTTCTTCTGCTGTGACGGTTACGACGGTACGTGTATCTATGATAGTTGGAGTTTAGAATAGTATTAAACATTATGGTCATCGGGATCGGGATAGTAAGCTACAGGATAAGCTAACTCTGTCCCTTCTAAAGTACGAGTGAAGCGTACAATTTCTCGTATAGCATTTTCAATTTTAGGTAGAATCGCATTCGACCTTTTCAATATCTGACGTTTTAGTATAGTTACGTTCAATAGTCTCGTCTCAATTTGTTCCGCTTTTATTATTTGTATTGATTAGTAGTAATCAATTAACTTTTAGTTATGTTTGGTAGTATGTTTTGGTAGAATTGATGGAAAATAAAATGATAATTTTTGTTGCATAAAGGTAAAGGTAGAATATATTTATTGGAGGTCAAGGCTGGGAAATTGATAAATGTATTCAAGTGCATCCGCGTCTAAATATGGAATACCACCCAAAAATGCGAATGAAAAATGGCAATACATAAAGCATTATTGGAGTGGAGAATAACCACGAAAGTATACCATTCCTAATTTTGACGTGGCATAATTATATCTATTAATTCTTAGCCATACCGTAGTAAAGGAATCTAATTTCTAATTGTATATTTATTGTTATTTTATGTTTATTCTTAAGTATGGTGAATCAAAATTTCTCATTTCTACATAGTAGTAGTACGAGCTAGTAGATAGAAGGATTAATTAATAGCCCATAATACAAGAAAAGTATATTAGCAGTCAAAACTTCACAATATTTGATGATATTGATGGTTTTGATAGCAATTATTTATTGATTCCGAAGAAGAACGTAACGGAGGAAGAGAATTGCTTCTAATCTCGTCTACGGCGTTTGTCGTTGCTGCTGCTGCTACTGGAAGCAGCTTTACCGTCTTTCTCCTCAGCTCCGCGTTTCCCAGACTTCTTGGCTTGTTGCAAGAAGATGTCCAACTTATCCAAACCGAACGGATCCTCTTCTTCAACATTTTGCTGTTCGAACTGAACTGGGCCACTTCGAGAAGAACCTGCGGCTCGGGTCGTTCCGCTGAATTCCTTGTCCGGCACGAATCTATGAGCATGAAAACATTGGAGTTTGATGTACACATCCCTGTTATTTTTTTAGAATCAAAAATTGGATACGGTATACAGCTAAAATAATATTTACCTGTTCGTCTTTATCATATTATCCAAATCTTCTCCATAGACGTCAGAGTCTCCACCTTTCTTTGGACGATAAAGGGCTTGGGCCATGTCTCCTCCTTGTCTCCAGGGCCTTCAGAATGAACAAATTATTAGCTTACTCGCACAAGCACGTAATATTTCAGTAAGTTTGATTTATTTAATGTCACGGTTAAATACGCCGTTTATGTATTCTTACTTGTCATAGACGTTGTAGGTCTCATCGTCTCCAAATCCGGTATCCATTCCTCGAGATTGGTTGAATAGCCTTGAATCAAACTGAGTCTCACCTCCAGCAATCGTCTTGGCTGGAAGACCCAATGCAATCTGTTCACTAATATCACGCTCCCTTTCACGCTCAAGGCGATTTCTCTTGTCAGGCGCTGCTCGGGCAATATTCCTCTCCCGTTGTCGGTCCTTGTGGCGCTCATGACGAAGTTGGTCACGCTCCTTGGCTTCGTCGTCTTTATCTGTTGTAAAATAAAACGATACAATTCTTAATCCAGGAAGAGAGCTTCAAAAAAGAAAATTGATTAAATTTTTATATTTGGATTACCGGCAGCGGATTGGTATCGAATTCCTGCTCTCTCTTCTCGAGCTTTAGCAGCCAATGCTCTGAGATGGTCTTCCTTCTTTTCCTTCTCCTTCTGAGCCAATTTCTTCTCAAGCTGTGCTCGCATTTCTACAGCTTCACGGGCTTTCCTGTCAGCAATATACAATGCCTCGGCTAATTTAGCAAAGTTTTCGTTGATGTGGACTTGTTGAAGTCCGCGTCCATCAGCCGCCAGTCGTTTGTCAAGGGGAATAGTGTAACCCTGAAAAGCAGAGAGAGGTGATGTTAGTGCCCTGTTCTATCTTGTAATCTTATATGCTTATGCGACAGATGACAGGAAGGAACTTAAATCCGGACTTACCTTTGCGTTCTTCCAGTTGGAAATGCATGGAGGAATTTTCCATTCTTTTTGTTCCTTTGCTGTCACCTAGGAAGGATTAATTAGTATTGAATTACATTAATTTAAGAAACAATGCAGTATGTTGGAACTACCTTGGTTTGAACTGTAGTTTAGGTATAATAATAGTAAGTTTAATAAAATAAGTACCTTTCTTGTGGGTGAATGGAGTACAGGAGCTGGTGGTGAAGGTGGACCGCGAGGGATTTTAGTATTAATTCTGCAGGAAAAAAAATATGGTTATTAGTTGATCGTTTCTGTCCGTGAGATGAGAAAAAACTGGTCTATCTGCTGGCTGATTCGGACTCTCGATTCGTGTTTTCGTTAACTACAGTATTGTATAGTTTAAATAAAAAGCACAAATATTTAGCTCAGTTTAAGTACTTGAATCGAGGAGGAGACATTGGATCCTTCTGAATTTCAACCATACGAATAACGCGTTGTTGAGCCCCGGAGTTGAAATTAGACCCTTGTTGTGAAGGCGTGTAGCGGATGAACTGTGTTTCAGCCTGAAATTAGAAAAATTATAACCAATCGTAAATTATATTGTGGCAGAAAACAATCGCAGTTAAGTTAATAAAGTATGGAATTTACGCCTAGGTATAACCTGGTAAGGCAACTAACCTTCTTATCGGCACATCGTACGGGCATGGCAGCAGTCATTTTGCTTTGTGTCAGTTTTTCTAAAGCTTGTCTTGTTTTTTCTGTGATTTCCTGAACTTCCTCTTCATTAGGCTTCTGAAGTTCCTGGAGAACAAAAAAGAAAAAAAGAATAGAAAACAAATATTTGAAACCAGAATAAAGCTTTTAGTTTACCGGGTCAGCCTCGCTGCTCATTTCCTTGGGTAACAAATCCGTATATTTTGAGTAGACGATTTTGTCCTTGGCATGTCCTTGTCTTGCGAGAACGTCATATTTAATTTTACCCTCAGCATCAAGTTGTATAGCAAGAGCATTGGAACTGGATTTGTTTGCTTCCGTGACTGGTTTCCCCATGCCCAGTGGAAATTGAGCTACGTGGATTTCAGGAAAAGCTCCTCCATCTCCAAAGTCCTGCAGTGATAATGATACATTTCAATATAATAAGTGTAACATAAACAGATTACAAAGAGCCAAGCAAGCAAGAAATATGCCAGTGTTTCGCGTAAAATAAAAAATAATATTGTACCTCTGGTGTCCGAGGAATCCATCCTTTGCGTCTACCATACGGTGGAGCATTTGATTCACGAACAGCCACAACAGCTGTTGATCGCCTCTGTTGAGCTCGTTCATCTTCACGGTCTCGCACAAAATTCGTCGGTATAGGCAAAATGCTAAAATTGCAATAAACGTAAAAGAATATGCTTTAGAATAACCACTTAACACTCAATTAACAATAACATTTACACGATCTTTTAGGTTTTATGCCTAATAATGAATGGTAATAAAATATCTTAATCGAAGGTACACTGTACCAACATTTGCCTTGTTTAATTGCTCGCGTGACTGTAAGATTAGTGCTTATTCTTGATTGAGGTCAATGTCCCTATGTCAAATGCGGGTTGCCGGAAACTGACTTCTACCATCTATCATCGAAACGCTGCTGCTGCAGCAATTTACCTTTGCCTAACCCTAACCAAAATAACACTAATCTTGGGGTCATACGAAATACGAATTTTCAGTTGTCAGTAAAAGCTACCGGTAACGTTCCTAAACCAACACCACATCAGTCGGCTCTCGGTTCGGTGTCTTTAAAAGGGAAACTAAAAATAAATTAAGTAAATTTCTGATGTCTGATGTCTTACCTTGCCAAAGAAGACATGTTGAATCGCAAATGTAGGCTTGCAGTTTGGTTGATTGATTTTGATTTGATGGTGACCGGTCCGTTGGTGTATAACAGGGTATGGTGAATGGGTGGTATCGGCAGGAAACAGGTGACAGGAGTCTGCAAAACCAGTAAGAAAGTTTCAAAATGATGAATGAGGCTGCAGCCAACAACAGCTCGGCAGCAGTAGCGCGGCCAAATTCATGATTGGCGACGTTCAACGTTGTGAATGAGCTAGAATGTGGAACATATGCCATATGCGTAGAGTATGTTGATGCTGATTTGGCATGGCTGACGGCGGTGTGCCCTCTGACATCTGACCTCAACCATCCCTATCACCATCACATATCACCTATGGAAAAGTATGTGTATAACTGAAGAGAAAAATGTTCTCTACCTGTCTTTACGTGCTGCTCCGCCGATGAGATAATGTTGTGCTGACCAAAAACTGTTGATTCGACGCTTGTTCCAATTCAAATTCAGAATCTACCTGGCCGTTGACCGTGTTGTAGGTTGTAGGTGTGTACGTTTTAGAAAAACTAAAACGCAAGTGACAAGGAAACGAATACCAAACTTTCATTTCCATTTGATGCAGAGAGAGGGTTTGGGTTTTGGCGCATCCAGAGACTTGGAGAGTTGTGGATGATGATGGTTGTGGGAAAGAAAGGCAAAATAATCGACGTGAAAGAAAGCGAATAATGCGGACAGATGGCGCAGAGAAAAGCTTACCAGCTCATGTGCTTGGGCCTGACCCTCCTGGATGGGTTTATCGGGTGTGTGTGGGTGGCATTTTTCAATGGCATGTATTTTTCGAGTCGTCTAATATATCCATAAAATCGTCAAAAAAGTCGGATATTCACTACGAATATCTACCAGCACCTAAAAAATCAAAATTACCACCTCAAATATTGGTATTGAATGAATTTTGTACGCTTACCGCC
>JAQFYT010000981.1:0-19344 GCA_034694925.1 Ceratophysella denticulata
GGCGTTGGATTCCCCACGCGAATCCAAAGCTTTTGATGTATCACACGAAATATTAATTTTTTGGTCATTTTCAGTTTCTGGCCAATGGGGGGTAGGGGGTCAATATATTTGGGCCGTAAATGTTTCATTAGCTGCGCGGGACCGAGACGAAGAATTTTACGTATCATACTTTTTTGTACTCCTACCCCCCGTTGAGATAAGCGAACACAAACGGACGGACAGACGGACACTCCAAATTATATAGTAGATTCTGGAAAACAAGTTGCTTTCCCTACAAACGCTTGACACCGGATTTTCAAACTAGGTTCTTTCAATTTCATATTTTCAAATAAAATTATTGGGAATCTGACTTCGACGTTCAGACGCAGTCACACGTATTCCGATTGCCTGCAATCAACCTTTCTAATCGTGTTGGAAAATAGAGTTTAAATATTTATACCATTTTTTAGCTCAGCTTTATGTTATGTTAAAAATAGCTCATAGCCACTATGCTTTTGCGTTAACTTTTGTCGGTGCACGAACAATAAATTTATCCATTTTTGACTAGTTTCCACCTGATATGGATGCATTTTTGTGTAAGTGCATTTGATCATGTTCAATAAGGATGCATTTTTGTGTAAGTGCATTTGATCATGTTCAATAAAAAGGTTTCAAGTGATTTGGATTACATAATACAGCGAGGATATACGACGGTTTAGGACAACCGCAACTGTCGCAAGTCCGAGAAATTCACAATTCCAAAAATTCCTCAAACGCTGCATATATATATGATATAAATAGACCTCCATGTTACTCCAATTCAAAGCACTGGGTAATTTGTGGTTCTCTTGTTACATTTTGCCTGGAATACAAAATAACCTAATTTGGTTCCGACGAGGACTACCCAGAATCCGAATTTGATACAATGATGACGCAAAACGGCATTAGTGACGGAATCACGGAGTACGTATGTAAATGTAGCAAAAAGCACAACTCCGAGTTACATATTCCATAGAAGCACACACGTGGAAAAAGTTGGGTCAAGCCAAAAGCTCAAGGCTCACATCTAAAGCCCGAGTACCAGGTAAAACTTTTTTACACTGCACATATGAACTGAAGTCTGAACAATATAATATTTCTCATATCCCACCTACACGTCGCCTCGTTTTTGCTCCCAGGAAACCGGGAAAGCGGAATGAAAAATGGAGAAAAAATCTCATTTCCTTTCACTGTTCCTTCCTCCGTTCAACGTTCAGAAGGAAAAAAGTTTGGTGGTAGATACTCACAGTCAGTGATCACATGATCGCATTAGTTTTATAACCCAACTTCAAGGAGATATCATAAATGTAGGACTGAGTTAGGAAAACGTGTGCGATCATGGGATCGCGGACTGTATCATTACCAGGTTTGGTAAAGAAAGTAAGAGCTCTTTCATTCTTTCTTTTTCAGGTTTTGAGGAACTCTTTCCAGTCTTTACCCTCCTGTCAAACCAATCAGTCAGATTGCTGCGAAGAAGAGAAGATTATTATTGCTCTATTTCTTAATATAAAACAGGGGGCTCAGAAAGAAGACCTCACATTTCCTCCTTAAGGCCCAATGAAGAAATGATACAAAAAACGTTGTATGGGTGGAAGGAAAGCGGTAATAAAGGGAAGTTCGGGATTGGGATGCATCGGGTAGACAGTAGAGAAAGACGAGAAATATGAACGGAAAGGCTTTTGTTCCTTTCCACACATCCATATACACTATACACCACCCCTGGGCTACACAGGAAACATTCTAGGCTCTAAATTAGAAACTGAGTACAGGCAAAGGCAAGTGGCTACGGCTACAAGTGAAAGCAGGGTTGGGAAATTAATTGGGCTATCATTTCTTCGCAAGTAATTCTGATCAGCTGCTGTTGAAAAATGAGAGACATTTTGGCATTTATCGGTATTACTAGAAGGAATATTAAGATTTAATCAAAAAATTTAAGTAAATCTATACGCTGTAATTCTGTAATATAATGTCCACCGGTTTATAAAATTCGAATACCCGTATCTAGTTAAAATTAGTCTTTATTAGAATTAAAATTTTTATAAAGAGGAAGCGATAGAGCGCTAGGAAAACATATTTTCTGGATTTTTAGAATCAAGAGGCAACAAGTAAATCGTCCATGTCAACGCCGGCAAAATACATTGACATTGATTATTTGACCCAGGAATTGAAGTCATAAAATCAAGATTAATCGAACTATTACGCTAAGAGTTTTGCTTTCTCTGGTTATTCTGATAAACCACGAATTTCTTCGAACAACGAATCTTGGGTTTGTACTTGTTTAACCTCCAGTTCCATTTAAATATTGGTATATTATACCTTTTCGTTAGATGTTGGTTTTAAACCTACACGAAGCTCCAATTCAGCAGCTTCAAAAAACACCACCGGACCGATATTTCCCAACCCTGAGTGAAAGTGATTCTGACTGACTTTATACTTTAATATGAGCTCTAGGAAAATTAAGCAGAGCGTAAAATATAAAAAAAATTAGTTCCTCTTTACATTGTATGAACAAGTTTGATGGGAACTCGAGAGGAAGTTCATATCTAGTTTCGGTGTCGGCTCGGCAATATGCACATAGAAAGTGGAGCGAAAGTTAGGGATGAGTGAAAGGCACGTATTAAAGAAGACTTTTTGAGACAGCTCTAGCACTTAAAGCTCTCCGTGCCTCTTGGGCTGTCGTAGAGAAAATGAAAGAAAAATACGCTCTTGGTCAATTGACCAAAATTACTTTCTTCCGTTTACCCATCGTCCTTTATTTATTTAATTTCTTGTCAAGTTCCAATCTAATTTTCTCATAGACCACGCTCAGTTCGAGGTACGTTACTTATAAGACATTGCGTTAAGTACTTCGTTAATCTTTGAACGTTAAGCCCGCGTCGCCCATAGAGGGACACTGTGTACTTTGGAAACGAACCGAAAGGTCAGGCTTGTATTAAACCATAGTGCCAATTGTTTGTACTACTAGCATTAGACCGAAAACGAATTTAATGAACAAGCCACGTGTCAGGCTTCAAACTTTCTTCATGTAGTGTGTCAGAAGCGTAGACAACACACTAATACAAAGCATCACATAGGCTTATTGTGTGTGCCGTAAGTCCCAAGATCTATATCCTCCTAACATCATGACGGGACAGACGGAAGAAGGCTTAGGATTAATTTCCGTGAATCTCCTTGTTTTCTTTTGTCTATACTTTGATATAACGAGGTACTTGAGCATCAGAAGGAACTGGAGCAAAAGAGCCCCACGCTCGCGTCAAGAAATCCCAAACAAGAAAACAGAATCCCTGTGTAGAATATAATGTGTAGTGTGTAGATCAAATGTGGGCGTAAAGGCGTGATCACATCAGGGATCAAAGGGAAAGATAATTGCGAAAAAATATATTACTCCAAAACAAGACAAAAGTCTACATGGAGAACCAAGTCCCAAATGGGTCGAGAAAGATGGAGGATTCTCGCATTCTCGGAATAGAACACAGAACGGAGAAGGCTTGACAATGTGTAATGCTCTTCCCCTGTAATTTCGTAGGAGATAATTAGTTTCATAAGTTTGAGATCCGGTTGCGTCACGTATATCATATTTACTTTGAGCCAGAGTTGACTTTTGATGCACATAGGAAAACTTTAATTTCAGGGCGGATGTGTGAGTGAACCACGGGCAAAAGTTCTATAGAATTCCAAATTAATATTTTATAATATGTAAAACCAGAACCAAACCACCAAAGGCTATTGTCCTTCCAAACAACCAAATATATGTAACTACATTTCATAGTGTAATTTCTTTAATGACTTTTCTAACTTCTACAGGCCGACATACAGACATGCATTTGGAAATCTGTATAAATAATGTATTTAATACTGTAAGTGGAAGTAAATAGTAGGGATTGACGGAGCGGATACAGAAATTGATCGTATCCGTATCTCGAAAATACATATATGAAACTTGACAAGATTAAACTCACTA
This sequence comes from Ceratophysella denticulata, assembly GCA_034694925.1. Lineage (NCBI taxonomy): Eukaryota > Metazoa > Arthropoda > Collembola > Poduromorpha > Hypogastruridae > Ceratophysella > Ceratophysella denticulata. Next base: position 3,980 of record JAQFYT010000981.1, read on the forward strand.
AGAAAAATGCTCTACATATATGCGACACTTAAACAGTTACGCTTTAGTAATATAATAAATTTGCGCGTATCTACATACGTATGCTGTGATCCAGTATGTAAGTAACACATGAATAGCAAAAAATATAATTAAATAAATCAATACGCACTTTCTCCAGCTCACACAGTAGGGAACCCAAACCTCTCCAATTGCGGCTCTACGTCATTTGTGGATGGTCAAGTTGGTCTATTGGGTTTTGGGCCTATGCGATTGGAGATTTTAAACGCACCTATTCTGCAAATAAATCACCAATGGTAAATTCAATATGCAGTCACAACAGATTCAGTTAAGTTCGGTTAGGTTAGATTAAAAGTGCACAGAAATCGAAGGAATTTAACCTAGCCTAACTCGAATTAGCAGCAATCTTATTGTTAATATGCGCACCAATCAATTACCTTGCCCAAATTAAGGACACATTGCTATATTATGGCCAATTACTATACTTGCTCAGAATCCACAAGGTCAAAATGACCACGTGGAAATTGACCCCGGACATAGGGTTTCTTATTCCCATCCCCATCTCATCTCAGAGTCCACATTACTCAACTCAAACTCAATCCAATTCCAGCTGACAGCCGATTTCTCAGCCCGAAAAAGAAACCTTTACCTACCTTCCTACAAGTTCCGCACATATTCGATCTAACGCTACTAACCCAAGTCCCAAAGTAAAACTTCGGATCTTACCCAAGAAGATGAAAGTAGAGTGAGACGTTACTTTCCCCAATCTCCCACCACACACGGCGTCACTCACATGTCAGGGGGTGGGATGTGGGTCTACAAGTCTTTTAAATCTCAAATCCCTCCACGTGTCAGGGAGACAAAGTGAATTTAATTAATTAGAAAATTTCACCAAGCCCTTCTTTCTCCTCTGATTACTGGAGGGGAAAGCTACAGAGTCACATTAGTTCCATGCGTATGCGTACTCTAATGAAATAGCGCGCGATCTGGATCGCTCACGTTTTCTAACTCAACCTTCAAACACTGAGACGGGAGCAAGGCTTACGTTAAAAAAATGTATGCGTTCTTGAGATCGGCCGCGACAACCTTAAACCTTAGCGTTTCCTGGAATAAAGAGCCGAGTTTTCGATGAACAGGGTCTTATGCTGGTTTGAGTTTGGCTTTGACTTCACTGAATACCTAGAACAAAGTATTAGAAATAGCTGGACTGGAATACTGTAACCAAAGCAAGGTGGTCTCTAGGAAAATGGTAATGGGGAAGCCCTATTTAGAAGACTAATTTCTCTTTTGGTTGAATTGAAACAAGGAGAGAGAAAGAGAGAATCTCTTCAAACGGAAAATTCTCTTTGGTTTGGTCGTCCTCGAGGTTTTCTCTATTCTGGGTTTTAGGTTGGCTGGAATAAAAATGAAATTTCCATTTACGCTCCTCGTCGTCGTTCTGACGCGTTAAACTTTGGACAGGGATTTCTTTACAGCTTTTTCCTTGCCCGGCTTTGGGCTACGGGTTACATGTCAAAAGGTCGCGATACAGACTAAAGTATGTACATAGCTCTGGCTGATTGGTCTAAATATAAATACTCAGAGCTATGCTGTATACTACTTCAGACAGGAAATATTCGGTGGATCCTAGCCTCGTCGACCAGATTCAACGTTATACATCATGCAAGGTGTTAATTAACGTGTAAATGTCAACCCGATTTCACCTTTGTGCAGTAGTATGAGTAAGCATGGGTAAGTTTACGCCGATGTAAACTTAACCGTCATTTGGTTTACTTCAGCCAATTATAAACACTCACAATGGTAGGAGTAAATTCCTACAGAACAGTGAAATGCTGTTAAACTTTAGCCGAAACGTGCAAGTCAATATGTAGAAGACAATCGTAATAAAAAGTGAGAATACTGGATGAGAACTTGGAGAAAGTTGACTATCGTTTATTTCGACCTGTACTTTCTAAACTATATTATAACGCCGATGTGGCCAAGCACGACGAAATTCGTAAGAATCAGTTCAGCAGTGAAACAATGTTGAAGAATATGGCGTCACCTATCGTGTTACGCACTACAGGAATACTTGCGCAAGCGCAGGACAAGTTTATTTACAAAATTTGCCTAACATAAGCGCACGTAAACTCTCGGCTCACGTTAGGAAAACCTCTTATTCAAATACTACTGAAGCCGTCCATGCCCTAAACACAGGCAACGCGGGTGAGAATACTGATAAGAGGTTTTTCCTGACGTGACCTGAGAGTAAACTGAAATCAGATTATCGTTTAACTTTTGATTTGTTTTTAATAAATCAAACAACAAACTGCTTGTTCCGAAGGATATAATTTTAATATTAACGGCACAATGCATGACGAACGCGTTTAGACTCCGAGCGTACGGTTTCTGGGTATGGCTTGATTGACCGGAACCTTTTGACGAGTCACCATGTACCCGGATAGTCTTTTGAGCCCGCCTAATAGGACCTGATTGTGTGGAGAGAAGAAGTGGGAGAAAAGTAAACTCATCTTCAAGTTTTTCTGGGTGTGTTGTCTGCTCCTTTTCTTGTTTGAAGTTCAAGTTAGGCAAGTGTAAGTAAAGCGAGAAAATGACGAGAACACACTTTCATCCGCACATTTTATTAAATCCTCCTTTCTTCATTTAGCCTTATACAGGGTTTTCTCATAAACGCCTTCTCGGATCTGTTATCGAATGGGAACACGGGATCGCCTACGTTTTCCTAACCTAACCAGATGCACGCCAAATATATTTTTTAAGCGATCCCCCGATCGCAGACGATAGGAGTAACTAAACGCATTTCATTCCCTATTATCACAAACGACCAGGCCAGCCAGGTCTTTTCCCCTGTACGACCATCCATCTGCCTTGTTTGCCCACACCACACAGTAATCCTTCGAATGGGTCATGGGTCCTATTAGTCAGTCAACATAAATACGTAAATGCTGCATAAGAAGAAAGCATGTACTTAATGTGCATTGAAGCATTTGGCACAGTCCTTGTATGAAATGTAGAAAAAATACAATGTAGAATCTCGAGAACATTATTATTTACTTTACTGAATCCATATTTAATAATCTAAATAGTATACGAGTGTATAAATACTACAGAGAGAACACATAAAGAACGAACTAAAATCTAGACGACTAATTAATTCACAACAAATAAATAAATGCTGAAAAAAGCATGATCTTCAACTCGTCTGATGCCGGAGGTAGATCACATTTTATAATCACATTGAACAGACAAATGTCCCAATTCATTTTGGGATTCAGTACAACTCCCAAGAAAAAACTCTACTTACATATTACTTCCTGAGCATACACTGTAAATGTCAATATTTAAATTCATCTGTATAGCATAGTATTATTGACAGAGGGAAGTTTTCGCTATCCGGAGTTTACTGTATTATGAATTATGAACTCCGGATATGGCGTGTAACAAAATACTTTCAAATTGTGGTTTAATCTCAGAAAACTCTTGTACATATTGTATCCTGTGATTGTGATTTTTGCAACTGAGAAAGTGTATATTTGGAATTTTAATTTGGTATTTGGTCTTGTAATTTGTACGTTATTGGAACCGAAAGCAAAACAAACTAAATACGTATTCCTTGGGATTTAAAATGAAATACTAAACTATTCAATGTACAGAATTACAATGCGATAAGTAAAAAAAAAATCAAATAAACATTTCGGGCAGGTACTACAAGGGTGACGTGTACACTAACGGTTAAAGACTAACTAATCTTAAGAGAGGTACTTATCACTTCATTGCCAGTAAATTAATTTGTGTCGAGAAGTTTTCATTGTTGTCTCCCACGTGGAGGGTTGCATTGATTGATTGTTAGTGTGTGTTTAGATTGAATTTTGTTTCTTATGTAGGAGTTAATTTTAGATTGAGGCCGGAGATTCATCTGAATCCAGCTGACTGGCACAGTAGCGGCACTTACAGCAGAGGAGACAGGGAGCTGCTAGAATCAGGAGCGGAGATGCGAGTAGAACCAAGAGCCCAAATCCAGCAAAGATTCCAATCACTTGAGCTCGGTGCCAAACCACGGAGGCTCTGGAGTGACCTAACTTGTTCTTGCATGGTCCCTTGTCGTAGTGTCGCAGGAGAAAGTCATCCTGGAAAGAAGAAAAAATGAAGATCATAAAACATGAACTCGGGTTACGGATACAGGACAAAAATGGACTTGAATACGGAATTTATATTACTTTATAAAATTATTCATAGGAATCTTTTTATTATTCTTTTCCCATTCTTATTCCCTCCTATACAAGCATTCACCATCAATGCAATGCAATGCTCGTAAAAAACGAGGACGAAGCTATGCAATGCATGCAGGTCGGTATTAAAACCTAACTTTTGGCCTGAATTCCGAATAATATATGTAACTAGTTCCCATTTTCCAGATATGCATTTATATTACGTTTGGGGTTTTTGTGGGTTGGGTTTATACTTCTTGCTGCTTGACAAACCTGAACTCGTTACGGAAATATCCAACTACAAAACTACATACTGTAGCATTTTGTTTCAATTTAAACCCAGTGCTTGATCCATAGAATCGATTTCCTATTTCCTCTCTAATAAAGCTCCGGATACCCTGTCATTCTTTACTCGGTATAATGGCCCTTAGCCTACTACTACGGTGTAATGAACGCATTGCATGTCAAAGCCCTGCCCACAGTACTGCGGTACATATGACCTAAAATAAACTAGGTATATTGAAATGCTTCCTCGGCATGGAATTCGAAACGCGTCAACAAAATCCGCACCGCACGTACTCCATACTCAAATGCTACAATTATTAGCTAGAAAACGTGAGTTATTGAATAAATATAATATACCCAAAACGCTGCACATTTTATTATTCTATGAAACCGACTAGCTCAAAACGGCTATCAATAATCCGTATAAAGGTAGCCGACTCCCATTTCGACTCAGCACCGTCGTTAACATAATACAATAAGCCGGCTCTCATCGTTATTCAGTGCACGGAAAAAGTACCATCTCCCAATGGCCCCAGAGAAAAAATGAACACACATTCCTTTTTGCTAGTGCTAAGTTCGTACCTAAGATTCAGCTCACGAACACTGGGTACAAAATTATACAATTGGTTCATTTTATAACGATTGAAGATGGAGTCATAGCTATTATAGGTTAGACTCGACATTGAAAACCTCAGGGAATTTAAATTTTAATGAATGAAAATTTGTAGTCCGCACACTTGACACTTGTGCAGAATAGCCCACTCCATTATGAATATTAAGAAAGAACTTGATGGATTTATGCATTCTTAAGTGAGAGTGAGGCAAGATTATGAGATGAGGTAACCAAACCACTTAATATTCAGCATTCCTCTTTAACGCAACGAAAGTGGGTGTAAAAATTTAGTGACGCGCATCTTCTGTATCTCACTATATCGTCTAAACCAGTTTAAATCTATATAACTAATCCAGAGACTCAAGGACAGTGTGATGTCCTTATATTTTATATACGAACGAGGGTCGGATGACGCCAAAGAGCCTTGCCGTGTAAAGTGTCCGATTATTTTATAATCCCGAAATAGGACACTTGAGAACAGTTGAACAAAAGTTCTGTTGTGTCACTTGGTTCCCAAAATACTGGCTACAAAGCTTTGGCGTCCCCTGGGAACAATTGTATTGATTTATTTGGTGAAAGTGTGAGAGAAAAGAAGAGAAAGAGATACGGGAAAGTACATACATGGTATGGAGGATAAGGATAGTGTTACACACGCCCAGCTAATACAATTTAGAATCCACTGAAAAAGACGTAGTATCTTGTACGGTCTACCGCGTTTTGAGAGTGCTATAACGTTTGTTGGGTTAGGTCCTAAACTGTGAGGTAAGGTTAGCTTGAAAGCCTAGCATAGCCCAATTTGAGAGAAGCTTACCTGATGTTTTGGAGCTCAGCCTAAAAAAATTATAGCACTCTCAAAACGTGGTAGACCGTACACGACATTGGTACTAAAGGGAGGAGCACTTACGTCGAGTGAGGCGAGGCAGTACCAGCAGAAGACATGTTTGCATCTTTTACACATCATCTGAGCACAGCCCGAGTCCTTCTCAATGGGAACATGACAAAAGGGACATTTTTTAATTGAGTCATAGGAGGCGAAGGGCTCTTCATCCACGAGGCTCAGCTTTCCCTGACGAATCAGTTTCTGTTTGTAGATCTCACAGGAGACGTCGTGATGGGCTGGGAGCTTGCAGACAGTACAGTAAACATGTTGACATCGAGCACATTGAATGACAGGAGTCCCGGGTTTGAGACCATTCAGGTCCGAATCCTGGATTTTACAAATCGTTTCACAGCCAGGAGATGGGCACCACATGAGATGACAGTCCTTCTCCACATCTGTAAACAAAAGAAGACTCGTAAATTTTATGGACGACTTGGATTAGAGAGAATTTGCTATCAAATAGGAGCCTGGAATACTCGAAATCCTGTGATGAATTAGTTAGCAGGTATAGACAATGCTCTCAATCAGTCCTCATTTATAATTCAGGCCATGGACGGACTATATACTTGCATTTTGCATGGGAGCCCAACACATGAATACGAATGTTGAGTTTCGAGCAAAACACTTTTAACTTGTCTAGACATTGATGGGCCGTGTCAATGAATACACGGAACACAACGGGGAAAATTATAAGCACGGGTAAATATTTGTAGGAATTTCCAGGCCAGAAACGCTACAAGTGCCGAGTCACGGAGTGTCGAAACGCAAAAACAAGCAGATGTATGTTTGTCTCAATAGCAGAAATTAACTTTGGAAACAAATGAAACCTACCAAAGGTTTTCTACGGACCCGAAACCCACTTTACTTTTACTTTGTTCCTGATAGGCCCCCACTTTGAGAAAGAAAGTAGAAGTAGTAAACCGCAGAAAATTGAGTTTCTTGTGTAAAGACTCATTCAAGCGTGAAACAAGAGGCAAAACAACAGAGTTTTGCCGTTTGCTCTTTTTCTTCTTAAGAGTTCGGTTCATTTATTTCAAATAAAATGAAACGTATAGCCTAGATTGAACTCAATTAAATGACCCTAGTCTGTTTATAGGGTTGCATTCGGGGACAAATCTCAACAACGTCAACGTCAGCTCAATCAGGAACGTTGTAAACAGGACGGGGTATACGTTATATGTTATACAAAGAAGTACGTAAATTCCAAGGTCTCCTCGGAATCAGCAAGATTCGACTTGGCGTGGGTACAAGGAAAATATGGGGTGAATAACAAAGTTTTTTGGAACAAGTCAAGGAGACTCAAATGTAATTTATACAAGATTTCCTCTTTATCTACCCTTTTAGTTCTAAATAAAATTTTCTTACAGGAAATCGACTTACCATTGTACAAACGGAACTTTTTATGTTTTTCGATCAGTTGGGTCGGGGCGAGAGTTTCAATTTCGACTAGAGAGAGAACGCCTTGTTTCTCACAAGTGGCATCAGGGCAGGCAATATCATATGCTGCTTCTTGAACTTCAAAACTCACGTAAGCAGTGAGACACTGGAAATGGGAATAGAGACAAACAAAACAAAATGTAAATATATATCAGCATCAGAACGAGCATCATTAACCGCGCGCGTCAACGTCGTCAAAAATCTTGGGAGGGCATGGTTCGTGGTTCAACTCACACGTCCGATGATGTCAAGAAGCCTAATGTCCTATGTCCTTGCTCTGTCTCATATCTACCCTAGTGCCGGAATGAGTAAGTTCCACACAAATGTATGCCATGCACTGACTGAGGTCATAAATTCACTCGTCACTCGCTCGTGCTAAGTCAAGATGAACGAAAGCCTAAGTAATGTGTACGAACGTCCTGTTTGTCTGTTGACTGATGACCTTTCTCTAATCGTAAATTAATGGATTTTCGCTTATTGCTCATCCTTATAAATAGACTCCTGCTTGTACATTACTCGCTAATCAACTTCGAATTATAATCCATTAGTTACACATCCGAAAGCGTCTCATGATCTAGAAAGCATATATAGATTATACCGGTTCGAAATTAAGCGCATTGAAAACTGCAACGTGATCCAAGTGTGGTGGCTAGCTGTTTTCAAGAAATCACAGTAAGTGCATAGATAGAACCGGTTCACGATTATCGTCAAATTTAACGTACGTAATTTCCTTGCACATATGGGAAAGTAGTGAATTTTTTAAATTCGTATTTAAAGCCCTGTTCAAAATTTCTCGCATGGTTGAGCGATCACTGATCGGATTATATCATAATCATACGGTAGAATAGTTCCATTTTCCATTACATGCGTCATTTTGTCCCGCGAATAACCGGATGCATGGAAACAGGAATAAACATAGATTTGGACGCGAACAAAAAACCTGAAACTTTAACCCAATTTTCACAGAATTCTTTTCACAAGAGTCATTTAATCGCAGAAATACCATATGATATGTTATGACTCATAATTTCGTAGTAATGCTTGGAAATGCCAAACTGCTATTGTTTCAAGGAAATTTTGTATAACCATACCTGCCTGTAGCTGTGCTTGTAAAAAGCATCAAACAGCAGTTCAATCAAACCCAACCGTAACATGTAGTTAGGTATGTATGTAAACAGTGCATGTAAACTAAACAGTGCCTTAGTCAAACTACCGTAAAGTCAACGAATGTTTAAATCATTGTGCATCTATTGAAATCAAATAAGTCGTCCGCTCCAGTTCGATCCAGTTTTAGGAACGAATAACAAATATTTACACGTGACACACAACTACCTTTAACTTTAATCTTATAGCCTGTTGAAGAAAGTAAGAGTCATACCGGAAGCGTAATCAAAGCAAAACATAAATCCAACTTTGAATTTAAATATTTGTACAGGTCCAAGAGTCCAAGACTGGGTACATAGAGAGGTACTTGTAACCGCCAGAAAGAAACACTCATTTCCCAAGATGTCATAGCATTGTCATTGTAATACATGGACATTAGCGTCCATGTTTATGCATGTATGTGTCATTTATCGCGAAACGCAAGTGGAACGGGTTGCTAACTTATCGTCCATAAAAGACACTTGTAAAAACTCTTTCACTTACGTCTTTGCAGTATCGACAGGAACAGGCTTGAATCTCAATGGTATCTTCCATTTTGACGGAACAGAGACAGAGTCGACACAGAACCTCGAGCTCTTCTTTGAGTACCATGGAACTAACACTACTGTAGCGCGAAGCGTAAGCTGGATTCAAACGAGCATTGGTCATGGACCCATTTCTTCGAAGCCGATTAGTCGGCGTAAGTGGGGCCACACCAGGTTCCAGAATGGACGTCTGACTCCTTGACTTTCCCCCCTCCTCCCCACCCAACCCCATCGTTTCCGGCAGAAGTTTCGGCGTCGTTGGGAGCCCGGAATGGACACAGGAATTACTCTGACTACTATTACTACTACTACTTAGTTTCCAGCCCGAAAAGAGTTTACTCGTAGTTTTATTCGAGGAGTGAATGATGCTATTAAGAGCCGAGGAAGAAGTTGAAAGAATCTTATCCTTCATCAAACGAACTCTGCCAGTGGCTGAAGGGCCGGCAAGAGTTGAGGGTGTCCCTGCTCCTCCAGTAACAACACTACTAGTCGTATTGGTGAAAGTCGAGAGAGCCAAAACCGTTTCACACTTCCGCATGGGAACGGCCAAGCTGTTCGATGAGAGTTTGGAACTAATTCCACCACGACTTGGAGAGGGTGGGCGGGAGTCGGGAGCTAATGATGCCTCGTCTCCAGGTAGGGAAAAGAGACTCCGACAACTCACGTCCCGCCGCATTCTCCGACCACCACCGCTACTTCCTTGCTCCCCTGATGTAGGTGTCCATTGACACCGACATTGCTGTTGAACTGAAGATACGGTCGAGTGTTCCGGGGAACCCGGGCTAACAGCAGTCCCACATGTTGACACGTTTCCGTCTCGACAATATGAGCAGTCTTCCGCTCCTCCTTTCTCCTCAGCCCGGACCTTCAACTCGGTCCGTGATCTCGATCGACTCAACAATGTCTTCAAATTGGTCGGCATCTTTTCTTCTTTTTTTCCCTTTTCCACAAACTTTCTCTCCTGAATGTATTTTCACTTCTTTTCACCAACAAGCCTTCAATTCTTCACCATTTTCTTCTCTCTGTCAACTTGGCGAGCGTTTTTGAGATTTTTGGCTTTTGTTCAAGCCTTGACACAATGGGTGTATAGAATTGGGCGGCAGTTGAGACGCGTTCCGATTACAACTCACTTCAGCACCCGAAACATTTGCTGGTTACTTGCTAGAAAAAGCTGGCTTTTCTCAATCCCCCGCTTTTTCTTTTCAATTTCAATGACCTTCTCAGTAGTTGAGGATTTTGAGGCACAAAATACAGTTATAGCTGTCCTCGTAAACTGCATTCATTCCTTTAAATTGGATTTTCTTCTTCTTTCAATTCCGGAGCACACACCGCTCCACACAACAAGGACTGTGGGCTATTTTTTCCTGTAAGACGAGGAGGACGCTTGATTGCTTTTTCTCTCTGATCCTATAAGTTCAATTGGAAAAACGTGATTTAGGATTTCCGAGACTCAGATTTTAATCAGGTAGCAGATGTGGACTAAACCCTTATACAATAAATATCTTATAATCTTATATATAATTTCAGTTCAGGTTATTTGTGCTACAGAACTCAGCGGTGAATAATATAGGAGTTAATAGAACTTTTGGTAAATAGTTAATCGAGTTTTGCTACACGCACGAGGTTAGGGAGAGAATATTGGAAGCTGCTCTGCTTCCCCTGGAACATCAACCACAACTGACGCTTGACGAGTACGAGACTTCGTGTGTGTATGGATGTGGAGTGGAGAGCCTGAAGCCTGACTGCTCAAGTTAGGCGAGCGAGCGAGCGGAACCTTCATGAGGAAAACTCTACATGTAAAATGCATATAAGCGACAATACGCTCTCGACAGCTTCGCACAAACTCTCTAAAGCTTCTTTCAGTATTACAGAAGTTTCTTTGGACAGACAGCTAGGAACTAGGAGATTTCGAGATTTTTATGGAAACTAAAGCCTAAGCGCATAGCGCCTCGTATCCAGCTCAAGCTCAACCTAATCTGTTTACGTAGTGAATCCAAGCCTTATGCGTTCATGCATAATAAATGTTATCCGTCCATCCAATAGATAGGCAACTGACCTTTTGCAATTCTACTCGAAAACAGGCTTATCTGGAGCCACATACTCGTTAACGCTTGAACTTTTGTCCAGCTTGTAGTGGGATTTTGAGCAGAAATGTTGATGGAAAGTTTGAAAGGTGAACGCTAATTATAATTGCGCCTCAGCTTGCATAAAAATTCGTTCATTTCACATTACTGCATGCTAATTATAATTTATGTATCCATAATTCTGTATATCTGTATGTGTACACACCTTGTTTATTATGTCCAGAAAATCCAATCCAGCGTCAATCTTGTAAACAGTTAATTATGTTGAATTTCAAATTCTTGGTCCAACCAATGGTCTGTGTTTGTTTCCACCAGCCGCAATTGTATAACAAGATCACGCGAAAACGATACTATAGAATGAAATGATACCATTACATAACCAGAAGAGGGGGAACGGAACTAACGAAAAAAAAATCTCTCTCATTTTGAGCAGTCCGGAAGTTCAATTCCTGTCGAATTAAGCTGAATTCATACGAATGCACTGATTTTAGCTTGTTGTAGCTTGAAGCCAACAGGAACAGCGGTAGTGAGTCAATGAGCACAAACATAGCCAGTTGATTGTTATGCAGCAGTGAATACACGGTACACAACAGTAAGTACCCAAGCTTCCCAGAGCTATAGGTTAGTTTAGTTCCCATTCACCCTGCACAACGTATGTATGTACAACAATACGCAGCCGAAACCAAACCAACAACCCAGTCACCTGTTATAAGATGTACCAAATACTCTATTGTACATATGAATTCAACAATACAAAGCATACAGCATCTCATATTCCCACATGATGCTATGCTTCGAAGATTCGGCAAAAATATTAATATGAAAAAAAAAACTTCCGGTTTCGTGCAAGTATCCATCCTTACAACTGTAAATTGCTCATTCAATTCGTAACACATGAATAAAAGTTAGTCATAAAGGCGTCAAAAAAGCTTCGAATGCCCCACGACCATACGACTATATAACGACTTATACGACTGAATAAAATGCCAAGAATGAAGCATGCCTACACTAGATACGGCAGAAAAAAAGCCAGAAGAGTGGAAGAACGTGAATCAGAAAAAAATCAAGACTTACAACGGGAATTCGACGAAGAGGAAGTAACTGATGATCTTCAGGACACGCCAAAAATCCTCTTGACTTCGGACGCTAATGGATATTGGGCTTGAGGCTCCGAAAAAGATTAGAACGGAGGAGAACGGGACACGAATACGAGGAGTCAATGATCACAAGAATCAAAGCCAATGTTGTATGTCTGTAGATTGCGTTGGCTATTGGCTCAACAACGAAACTTGTACTGGCCAGCCAGAAATTCTTTAAACTCAACGGCGTCTTGTCTAGAGGTATTTTAATTAAACATTAAATTGAAATCACTGGGCTTCGGAAAGTCAGTAAAAACTGTACACCTAGGTATAATCAAACAGTGGAGTCGAAGAATTTATGCAGGATTCCGAAATCCCTCAAGAGCTCAGAGTCACGTTGAACTTGGTGTGACTCCTGTAAAGACACTCGTCGTCAATTCAATGGGTAACTGAAGTGAATGAATGGTAGCACGTTGAGAGCATCAGTTCAGCCGAAATTCCATAGACGCTCAAACACTCAATATTAATACACGAACGATGCCTTGCAATGTTTTGGTGGCTGCTGAGATGAAATGAAAGATCAAGTTGAAGTGTTGCAGCAGAAGTAAGAAATTGCTTAATAAAAAGCCTTATTCAACTTTAAAAGTTCAGGGTAAACAAGACAAGTTCAGAGACCAGTCAGAGTCCAATCCAATCTGTATAAAAACCAAATAGAAAAAAATAGTAACGAATTATGTATTACATCAATAACATTGTGTATGAATGCTTAATTAAGTTTATGCAATAACAAGTCAACACCAATAGCCTGACATTGCCAATTTTCGTGATTTCATAACCAACGAGTTTTAATGAGTGTTAAGGAGTTAACCCACAGATTCCATAAGGAGTTAAAAGTCGTTCTGCAGTTAATATTTCTGCTGAAGGACGCTGTATGCATTACTCATAATCATGGGCTGTGCCCCAACTGGACTGGAGAGAGGCATACAACATACACCATTAAAATAAGTAGACAGATATTATTAACAACTGGTTGTGGTCAGTTCAAGTGGGAGCGTGGCTTATTAATCGCTCTAAAAATAATTCCAACCATTTGTATCATTCACCAAAGCCAGGACTTAGCATTTAAATAGCCTAGAATTTTAAATTCAGCTGTTCGGGTGAACGGAGATTAGAAATGACTGTTTCACACGACCGTTCTTGTACTACTGAGAATAACGACCCATCGTAACGTGGTGACTCAGGAAGATACACAGATACCAGGAGGTTTTAGCCTAATTATTTCCCGTCTGAATGCTCCTTTAAAATGGGTCAATAAAACTTTACAAAGTATTCACATTCACCCTCAGACAACCAACGGACAAGCCAACAATAGGCAAACCCCTAACCTAAGCTCTTTTTTTTCTCAGAATGTGAATCTTCATATGGCTATTTGTAGCCGTACGTAGCATAATGCTTCGCGTCGTCCTAATTACAGCGACAATTACAATCTAGAATGCTAACGTCAACTATTCTATGTGTTCAAAAACTAATTCATTAGAATAAACTCTAAATCAATGGTTGCACCCCAGTTCTCATTTACGTGAAAAGAACGTATCTGATACTCATTGAGATCTAATTAAAATTAAATGGATTACCTGTACAAATTCTTCTCTAATTAACTATACGTGAAGCTCACAAAAGACTGAATGAACATACCAAATGTACTAAATGTATTAAAAATTACTTTAATTTACTTAATTCAAATACGAGGTATTTTCTGTAGCTTAAATTTTTGACAAAAATCGAATCTAGAAAATCTCGAATGCATGTATGAACGCAGAAGATATATATTTATAAGTACGATTGTGAATCGTGATTGGTAGGAAGAATATGTAGGCCAGGCTTCTTTCGGAAACTTACAAAACAGGAGCCCTAACATTTGGAATTTGGAACTGTAACAAATAAGCTCGAGCATCTGCTAATATAATATCGAGAAGCATGCTCTGTTTTCGGGATTCAAGGATCCTCACTCAACCGAGTAGAATACGTAATGACGTGTGGCACAGATACTCTAATGGAAGAGCTCGGTATTATGCGGGCAATATCCAGTTCAGAACTAAATAACGAGGAAGGATTTTGCTAAAAATAGACTAGAAATACATATAATAGAGAACGTGTGCGTTTATAGTACATAGAATCTCAAAGCGTGGCACTCAAGGTGATAATAACAAACCAAACTTGGAATTGGAACTGAATTAACACCACAGATATTTATTTTGAGATTCCATGAATAAACATTGCGTGGAATTGAAAATTCCAGTTTCTGCGAACTGAGTTGGATTGGAATATTAAGTGTCTCTATTTAGTCATACCTCATACCCCTAAATTATGCCGTATGAATTATTATGCAAATATAAAAAATATATGTGTATTCCCATATTCCGTGAAATATTTCACTACAGTCAGAGCATAGTAACTCAAGGCAAACAAAACCACAATAGTAGATAATTCCATAACAGTAGTCAACAAAAGAGATTTCGTAAAAATCAGCAGCATGATGTCCATTACTGATTCCACCGGAGCATTGAAACGGAGATAATGAAATTGATAAATGCACTCACAAAAAAACAACTTTAAGCACCGTCAGTGTTATTGTACTTTAAGTTACGTGAGCAACAGCGTCAGTACTACATGGGCCGGGATTACAATTATTATTACAATTTGCATGAGAGTTCTCAACACCGCCCACTTGATTGACGGAGATAGAAAAAAAACTGATCCTGATTTAACACTCAAAGTGTGAGGCATTTAACGTCAAAAATGAGCTGAAACTGAAGTGTTAGTTGTTATTGTTTCTTATCTTAATCCATGTCCAAAGTTAAACTTAAACCTACGTGTTTACAAGTTACAAGTACTGAATGCATAAAAATAAACTTTCATTTTGTTAGTAGAAAAAAGCGAAAATAGCGTAGTAAATCTAGGCAGCAAATTGGTAAATCGTAATTCTTATAGAAGGGATTTACAGACGAGACAAAACTAAATAAACCGTTTAAACGGGTGTAGTGTAGACCGACAATGTGGAGATTTTAAAACGGATTGGAAGTTCAAATTCAAA
>JAQFYT010000982.1:0-19342 GCA_034694925.1 Ceratophysella denticulata
AGGCTAACGGGCCTACCCTAAGAAGCGCGCGCCACCAAACAACTGCAAATACCCTGTATTTTTTGAAGAATTAACATATAAGCTGTAAACAACTACATGCGACAACGCGACGGGCTATGGTTTCCATGGCCGCACATGCTAGTTAATAATATACTGTTCTGAATTCTTAAGAAATATTTTTTTGGGATGGGAATCTATGTACGTAATGGTAACGTAATGAATCTATGGTACTAATTGAATGTACCCGTTTCCTCTTAAAACAACAAGCAACCTTAATCTCTGATTGAGTTGACGATGTGAACTTTGCCAAACCCGTCATTACTTTTAATGATTCTTATTCAGGCCAAGAGAAGGGTGTACGAGTACACAGGAAGAATAATAGGACTTTCTCTCCCAAGAGGTATTAAGTTACCTCAGCCTCAGAATAATGTTTAAATAACATATAACATGCTTTACTTCGCAGAACTCGATAATAATCAGTCGAAATAAAACAATTCGGAGCAAGGTACATGGAGGCATCGTCCTGGTTTGCTCTGTCGTTTTTTCCTAAGAATAGGATTAAAAAAACATTTAGAATTCAATTATTTTACACAATTCACAACAAGCAGTTATTTACGTAAACGCAGAACTTCCGGGAACACGTGCCGTACAGAAATCCTTTAATTGAAATTGAATCTAGGAGGAGCCTTATTTTATTTCAAATCAGTGTCTGTTCACTCTAAGCCAAGTTTTAGATGGATTTTAGGTTTAGAAGTTCAGTTCTCGTTTTTATATTTTAGCATGTGCGAGCCACGGACTTGAACCACTTTAGATTTTCCTTTCCAGTGTAAATTGATTTTGGTACTTAAATTCTGGGGACTGGAGGAGTCTTGGCCTATGTTCCTTGCAGACATTGTGCTAATAGGTTTCTTTCGGTGCTGCAATATTTCATTTGGGATTCAGTTTCAGGATCCGAATGCCAAGGACTGAGGACTCGGGAGAGAGAGGGACAGGCAAGGTCTCCAATACAATAGAATAGAGTTTCGGTGTCCCTGCCCTGGAATTCGGTCCCAGTCTAATAAGTAGGAAGTATGAAATGGAAGTTGGATGCCTATATGGTGTAATGTAAAACTTGTGTAGAGGCCAAGACTCGAGGACATTAGTTACGGCTTTGGAAGGAAAGCGGAGGAGATTTTTCCCTTCTCGGCTTAATACCTGTACTTTCACCGCAGTAAAACGAAACCATTAACGTTGCGAAATAGATACACAAGCCGGGGAAGAGGTGTTATGTTTCTTTTAATTAGCCTATTTGTTCTGCCTCAGAGGCTCTGAAGTGTCTCAAAATTTCTCCCTTCTCGCCCCATTACTACTTCGAGCATGGTGCCCAAGTATCATTCAGAACTCGGGCATTGTGTCTCTGTATCAAAGCCTTAGCTCGTTTCCATTCCGCTTTCCTCCAAGTGTGTCAATCTCGAAGTTTTATTCCTTATATTAGCTGTGCTCTGAAGAGCTGTTGTTTTGAAATATCTTTCGTCCCTGGTCATAATTTTCAACTGCCCTGAGCCTTCAGATATCATGCAAAAAATCACAAAAATATACTATTTTAGCAGTGTGCTGGATGTACAGTAGGTAGAATGCACAATGCAATACTTTGAGGATTGATTATTCCCCCAAATCTGTGTAACATAGTTTAGAGTATCCCATCTGCTGGTCTCATCCATACGGCTTTGTTTAATTTTATTAATTTTAGGTAATAATTTAATTGTCCAGATAAAATGCGTTGTTTCGCTGTGATTCTCGTACATAATGCTACCAAATAACTAAAATTCTCCATCTTCTGTCTTAAGAATGCGCTTTATACGGTTTTGTGTTTCAAACAAAGGCTATTGTGACGACTCATGCTGCAATACGAGATTCGAAGGACAAGGTGTGTCACATTGAGCTGAAACATGATCCAGACAAGCACTAACACTAACAGAGGTGTCCGCGTTTTTGCGTGGTAGCCAGACCAGACCTAATGGTCAATGCAATAGTAGTGCTAGGGCGGAAGGGAGAAAATGGGTCGAGAATGGAGGGAAAGTGAAGGTATTTCTGAAATGCCCATTACCGTGTTTCATGGAGTGTATTATGTTTCATTTGGGAGAAAGGAAGAGCATAATTCAAAATACGCTTTTTCAGCCTCTACGGTCCCTACCTGGGAACGGGAACCAATAAAGTCGACGTAACCCGACGACGGACGCTGGTGGATTTAAGAGTTGTCGGTAATTCTAAGCCGTGGTCTCATTCCAGAGTTACACACAATGAAATAGTTTGTAATTAGATTCAATTCTCGACAAAGACTAATTGTAAGTGAATCTCACAAAATGCGCGCATGTATGCCAAACTATTTTCAAACAGCTTGACAAGTTTATTCGAATTGAATTTTGAACTACTGTATTCAAATTCTACTATATATTTAGAAACGTTCTGACTCTTCCGAATTAGCAATTATAGAGAAGTAAGTAGTATCCTGGTCGGAGAATCGGCGAAGAATTCTAAAGATATTATTGGGTTTCCTTTGTGTTGACTACTAGGCCCTACAGAAATCGGCCTAAGCATGGAGATGGAGAACTCAGGAAGAACCTTGAAAGGGTATATTCTGTATCCATGCATAGCCAAGGTAGATCTAGGCCAAGCTTTCTTCCTGCCTGGCCGTCAGAAGCGATCAGAATAGAGAGAAGAGAAAAGAAAATAGCCCACGAAAGTTCCATAGATCATGTAAACTCCTGTCTCTACCTCTTCTCTCCGGTGTGGAATATCCCTGGTGGTGTGGAAAACGAGAGAAAGCCGAAAACGGACGTTTGGCAGGACCAATAGCCACTACTCCTGGCACACACACGGTGTGGTGGACCCTGGCTCCTCTCCCTACGCACCCAAGGAACGAGACCCATCAAATTTCTCACATGACTGAGTCCGCATTATCCCAACATTCCTCTTCTTACCTCCACCAACATAAATAACATGGCGGAACGAAAGGATGATCGAGGAGAGGAACATAACCTTTTCCATTTCTATTCAAATCTACTCCTGGTATTAGCACTAAAACTGGAAATGATGATGATTGAAACTCACAATGCTTCGGACGTTAAAGGGAGCCCCGCACTTTCTCCTCATGCCTTCCACTTCCTCTCCAAACCATAAAACCAGCATAGCACCAACCATCTCCCGAACCATGTCCACACACACACACACACACACGCACACAATTCTGAATAAGAGGAAAAAATGACCAGGCCTATCCAAGCACTTCAGACTTCAGTCTGGCACTCCGCTCCCA
Source organism: Ceratophysella denticulata (assembly GCA_034694925.1). Lineage (NCBI taxonomy): Eukaryota > Metazoa > Arthropoda > Collembola > Poduromorpha > Hypogastruridae > Ceratophysella > Ceratophysella denticulata. The sequence goes on from JAQFYT010000982.1 coordinate 3,296, forward strand.
AATGCTTTCTTAGCTTTCTCTCAGCCAATCCTTGATATCGGGACTTCTGGGCTAGATAACAATATATTCTATTTTTTTAAACTCCTATAACGCACTTTAAATTGTTTTATGTAGGAAGTTCTAGTCTAGCTATGAGGCCTATGTTTTCTGGCTGACAAGTTGACCACTTCTAAATTCCAACCAACCATAATTTATTTAGGTTGTCTGAGTCTAGAAAAAAACAGGGAACTGAGAGCGAGAACAGGCTGCTGAGTAGAAAAAAACCGGAAAAGGATGCCAAGTGTGTATTTTTCTCCTCCCGCATGTCATGCTTTTGTTGAGCCGAAGAAAATAAAATAAGAAAAAGTGACAAATGACACAGGGAGTAAATGCGAGGCTGCATATTGGCCTATGGAGCAAAGAAAAACAGAAGTAGTTGGACAATAACAAAAGGCGATTTTTGGATAGCGGTATATAGGGTGAGAAAACAAAACAGGATGAGTGGGCGATGGACTCCCTTTCAGAGACTCCACACGAGTGTCATAATAGTGTAGGGTGAGCGGAGTTAGACCGCCTCACGCTGAAGTGGCCACAGAATGAACACAAAAAAAGCGAGAGGAAGGAATTAGTGTCGTACCCGAGATGACATGGACAATGACACTAGCTGGAGCGGACATGGTGGGAGAGCAAGTGTAATTCCCCGAATGATTCGCTCGGACTTTCTGAATAGTAAGTTGGGAGCGGAGGAGCTCTCCGCGCTGTGTTGTCAGCCGAATGTCAGAAGAGGCCAAGGCATCACCGTTCAATCCCTGCGGGTCGATTATACTCGAGCCATGGTACCAAAAAACCTAAATAAAAAACAAATAAATCAAAGTTCATCATCACACGGCACTGGACAGGAAATGAAAAATCATGTCCTATCAATGTCATTCCTGACAATCTCACTTGCTCTACTTTCTCTTCCGGTATCCGACACCTTAATCATGCTCCATCTGCGCATGGCTCCTGTGCTAAATACCAATCTTGGTAAATCCGTATCAGCTTCATATGTCTACATATCTACTGTACAACCAAAGGACGCATGATTGTATCTAGGTAGGTATAAGCCCTCCTTACCTGAGCAATGTCATGAGGTCCGTGCTCCACTTCGCACGTCAGTCGGAGAGAACTCCCACTCTTCACATGGACGTCTGAGCCACCAATGATCCTCGCTTTGGACTCTGCAGAAGCCAAGGAACACAATTTAAAGATTAGGGAAATGGACTCAGAAACATAAACAAGGAGCTAAGAAGTTCCTCCACTAATTCCACGAAAGAGGGATTAGTTCGAAATTCATTAAGAGTCAAGAAATCCGTCGTCGTCGAGGTTCACATTGTAATTAAAAGCCTGTAAACGACTCTCTCCGTCCCTCCATCCGTAAACCTCTTCATTTAAAACTTTCATCTTAGACAAACTAGTTGAGAATCAGAGTCGGTACCTGGGAGCCTAATCTTTTCTCTTCTCCCAAATACATAAATTTTGACTTGGAAGACCTCTGCTGCTGGGGCTCCAGGACTCGGCCAGATACAATCCAGTAGCTCCACTGAGCTGAGTTACTTACAAGTTCGGGAAGTATTAAGCCAGAGCAGGAGAGCAAGCATGAACTTTTTTCCCGGAGGCTTTACAAAAATTGTCTACACATACTGGAGGTAGTGCTTACTACTAGGTTTTTTCTTTCTTTCCCCTACTTTCACCTAATCTGCGTAGGTAAGGCCTAGTAACATGAGCATTTCGAAGGCGGCACCTATACAAAGTTCAAAAGAAGAACGATGATAATAAGGTATGGCGGGAGAGGAGAAAGTTTTCTGACATCCCCAGTAATCTGCCTCATGTTTCTTCTACTCCGCCCCGAACAACTTACGATACAAACTACGGAAAGCTCTAAGAGTGTACAACAAAACTCCTCGACAAACGCAATCCCGGAATAACCGTCTAAGTTATTACTACAAATATTAGTTTTAAATCCCCTTAAATTCCAACTCCGCCTACTCTTCACAGACTCCTACTTCTCAAATGCGTATCTATGAGCTCAGGTATTCAATTGAAACTTGTCTAGGAATCTGTCAAACAGAACTCGGAATCAAAATACTTCTCCTTGACTAAGAATCGGAGCGCGTGACAGTCTGCTGGAATGGAACTATGGAATTCTCAAGAACCCGTTAGACAATGACAATGCCATATAATTAGATTGAGGAACAGAAGAAGAAGGAAACAGAGTTTTAAGTAAGGTTGACAATTGAAAACCGGATATTACTCCCCGTGTTACTCAAAACGGGAGCTGAGGGGTCATTCCTCTTTTCCCTTTTACTCATGGCTTCCATGTCCTTCTCTGCTTTTACTTCGGAAACAGGGAAAATATATGTATCACATGGAAATAAAAACTCGAGGATTAAATTAAGTTCCGGAAGTAAAATTTTTGGAATACGATTCTCTGCAGTCTCGTTCTCTTGGGTTGCTTCCAAAACGAAAAAATCTGCTGCACGGCAGCTCAGGGCTGACAGGGAAGGAATGCATTATGCGTGGGTCTGGGGATGTTTCATTTCCTAGACCGATTTACGTAGGGAAGTACATTTGTACTGATAGCGTTTTAAAGAAGGGGAAAGGGGTCACGGTGACGGACGGGTCGCAGTCTATGACTACGATATCTATATGGGCGATTATCTCCGCGTTTTAAAAACGATGTAAGCGTTGGATGTTCAATAAAGTTTCCCGGGCTTGAACAAATTACCTGTATTCGAGATTTCTTTAGGATGCAAGATGAAAGCACTTGCGCAGAGACCGTTGTTCCCAAAATACTCCAACCCGATCCCGATGTCAAAATAACAGGTGCGTAAATTTCATGTTAATACGCCAAACGCCTACGCAACAGAATACAGATAAGAGCATGTGAGCGTGCACGAGATTGGGTGACGCAAATAAGGCCCCTCTGCAGTGCGGTCTCAGGAACAGAGCATGGCGGCGTAAGTAAGCAGTAGTGAAGGGAAATGTAAACATGGGATTGTTTCGCCGACGTGTTTCGGAGCATAGAGAGTTCCTAACCATAAATTAGTTTGTTTCTCTGCAGAAGAAGTGTGTATTTGGAAGAAAGATGTGGACGTGGAATAGGAAGTGACTGTTGGCGGAGATCTATAATAATTTCTCTTCCACCTACCTTTCTCCACTTAAGCTTTTCTTCCGTTCTCAAAAAGAATAAATCCCGTCCACCCTCCTCATCCCACAAAAACCTTATAACACATTTAATTAAGTCGTAAAATTTCCTGGGTCTACTTTATATCCCCTTGCTCCTTGGCTCTTCCTGACCCTTTCTCCGTCCATGCACTCCTTCCCTGGTGGAAACAGGAGATAGGCCGGGATATTAAAACCTTCTGAGCTCGTAAGTTAGGAGCCGGGATCAGAGAGTACTTCCTTCCCGCTTCCTCCTCCTCCTAAGAGGACAAATCTTTTGTGGTTACTATTTAGTACTACTAAAGTGGCATTATGACTAATACTTCTATTCAGGAAACTTTTGGAAAAAAACTTTGAGTGTTTTATACTATTTTAAATCCGGAGTTCTAGGCCTACGCACCCTTAAGCCAGAGTCATTAACCGTTTACGGTTTCAACTGAGGCTTCAGCCAAACCATTCAATTTTAATTTGAAGCATCGTTAAAGTTTCAAGTACTGGAATATCACGAAAATTGCAAAAATTATTGTCAATCATATGAGCTCTAATACTGGTTTATTGATCTCCATCTCTGGTATAGGGAAATCCTGGAAATACGAAAGTTCGGGGTTTGGAATTATGACGTTTTTGGTCAAATTTATTGCAAACCAAATGCTGAATGCAATAAACATATGGGTCATACTTTCGCTGTAACGCTTGATTTTGCATTATACTATATTCCGGTCAAAGTTCAGAATATTAATTTTTTACTTTTAATCTGAACTTAAATATCGGAAAAGCGGTTATCTGCGCAAAATGCAAATTTCAATTTTTTCTATACCTAAACAATAAGTCAAAATGTTATAAGTAAAAAAACTGCTTAAAAACAGTGTATAGGTACCGTCAAAACATATTTCCGCACTTTCTCTAATTACTGTTTTAAAAAGTTTCGGACCGATGACTTTGAGCAAAATAAGTAACTAATAAGGTATATACAAGTTACATTTTCGTCATTTAAGCAATACTTTGTTATGTTGAAGACGGACTTTTGATATCGGTGCGAGAATATTAAAAAAACCCAATTGGAGAAACTAATGCCTGGAGTGTTACTAAAAACATAGCATGTATGCAGGGGTACTTCTACACCTGATGTTTTAAAACAACAAGTCTGACGCTTCAAAGCACGTGTGCACGAATAGTTTTACACGCACAAACTAAACCTTGGTCCAGTTTTCGTCTGAACACAAAGAGACATGCATAGTTAAAAACTAATAGGAAATGCATTTATGGAAAGCAGAGGGGAAGACAAAGAACGGAAATGAGTCTCTGGGGATGTTCTAGTTGCGTGGAAGGAAGAGCAAAGAATTAAGTCTGTATTCTGGAAGTGAGCATGAAGGAGGGAGTGTAGAATGCCCACGTGAGGCATGGAAGGCGTCTTCCTTCACCAAATTGAGGATTTTCCACTCTGTGTTTTAGTTTCCCTGATTTTTTTTCTACTTCATTTTTCCAAACCATTTACTTCGGCCGTCTCTGGGCTTGTTGGGTACTTTGTCTCTAAAATATTCATGTTCACGGTCTACTAGAGAACGAGCTACACGGCACTGCGAGTCAACAACTCCGCTCTGCCCTGAGGAGTAAGCTACCTGGTGAATGTATGGTTTAATCAGTTCAGCTCCTCAGGGTTTTCCCAAGTAAACCACTGGGTTAGATCTAAAAGTTTCATGAGATGTTCCGGTATTCAGGTTTTATTACTGCGGAAACTGTCCTTCTTGGAGTGAGGCCTATTTGTTGAAGGAATTTGTGTAAATATTGAAACGGAGTCCTTACCAATGACGGTGAGATGAAAGGCCATGCTGATTTTTGGTTCAGTGTTTACCTGTGAAAATTTAAGAAAATAGCATTTGAGCTCAAAAACGGAAGTGTAAGATTTAATGTGAGATTCTCGATAAAGCTTGACTTCCTAAGCCCAAATGTATGTCATGGATTGGGACAGGGTGGAGAAGAAGCTTATCTTAATAGTCATTTCTTGTAGGAAGTACCTGACACTCATAAACACCGGTGTCCCGCTTCTGGGGATATTTGATTTGTAGCGTCCAGTTCTCTGATTTTTCTGGATGAAGCACCACGAACCGTTGATCTGTTGTGTACGTATAAATACCCGCTGTGAGTATGTGCAGGTCCCGTTTGCGAATCCATGATACCTGCACAATAAAGTAAGGAAAGAGAACCATTAGAACTGGGGTCATAACATTTACTATTTTATGGACTGTCCTAAATTCTATTTTTAAGAATTGGGCTCTGTACTATTTATGAAATAGTATGTTTTATCCCAGACCCGCCGTCATAAATTAGGCATTGACCCAATTTGTTCCCAACTGAACCGGGTTGGCTCTTCAAACTTTCACTCGCCCTCCACCCTCTTTCCCTCTATAGAAGGAAGTCAGCGAGTCGAGGCGAAATGTAAAATATGGTTTTCTATAACCCAGAAGAACAAGGTCATAAAATGGTTGGTGACAGATAGATTCTTACCATTCCGTGCCATTATAAACCTGGAATGTCGTGGTCATTGGAATTTAATACATTTCTGGGTCCGCATATGAGGCTGAGCGGGGGAATGGAGGGACGAGTGTGCCATGCTGGCCAGAGATGATATACGCGGACCCTGGAGCATGGTCCAGACAAGAAGTCGAGGGAGGAAAATAGATAGGGCGTTCTCTCCACCGACAGGTACGGGTCATAAATCTTACAGAAACAGATATTTTGGGGTTTCGGGCCAGCGTTTATATATTATAGCCCGTCAATTATATGGCAGCTCCTCGACTTCTCCTAGTACCAACTTGCTACTTGCTCTAATTCTTTTGTTTCAGTGGTCACCCAAGTGGGTGGAAAGGAAATGACACAATGCCCTGCACAAGAGCGGGAGTGCTGCCTGATGGTGTTCAGAGATTAGGCCGGACCGTGTTTACCCACTTTTCAAGTTTCGGCCTAATTCCCTTTGATCTGACATGAGTGTGTTGCTCATAATCCTGTTACACGTAACACGGGACCTTTCTGCAGCCTAGACTCTGTATTCATACATACTAACAGGCTCAAACTGGTTAAACGTACTCGGTTCAGAAACAAACTTCGCGTTTCCGTGTTGTTAATTAGGTGGCTCATATCTGCGTGGCTGGCTCCACATTGAGGTGGTTCCAGACATAAATATTTTGCGGAACGATGTAAGAGTAAACGTCAGGTCGAGAGGCTCGTCAACCTTCACACAACACTAGGTACCTTTCTCGTGGGTAACGTGCCGAGAGGGAATGTGGAAGAGAACATGTTCATAATTAAATTAACGGGTCTGAGTTGGGAAGGATAAAGAGAGCATGAAGTTGTCAAGCCCATGGCACACTCCATAAAGAGAAAGTGACAGTGCCTGTAAAATATGACACGGGCATTAATGTTCAATCGCTCGAGCCTAACCTTGGGAATTGCTGTATTATATGCATTTTCCCTGTTCCACGCCTCCAGCGCTCTGACATTTTTATGTTACCTCACTATTACTTGGCAGAGCTCTCTGAACTCGTCTGGATGGGATGCCAGGAGAACTGAGGCCCCATAACTGAATTGAAAACCTCTTTCAAGAGATTCTCTCATTTACAAAACAATAGGGATTTCCATTCCAGACCGCCCTCATTCCGAACCAAATGAAGTGGAAGGAGCTAGCGGCGGATTCACACGACATCCCCTTATAAGCTAATTCCATACAATTATCTTGTTTTGCTCCTCAGAGCGGAGACAAGGGGCTTTCCTGGATTGGTCCTTTTTGAACTTCAGGCTGTGATTGACGTGAGGCCTCTTGAAAGTGTAATGGGAAGGGACAGGGAATGGAGTGAGTCTCGGTTGACAGCCCACTTGTTCTAATTAGTGGGAAGTGGGAATTAGATGAAGCACTACTTGGGCTGACACCATCTCACCCCCTTCCTTGTACTACTCCACTATTAATGCCCACAGATTTCCGCACCTGCTCTCCCAAGAATTTGAATATCATTAAGCACCACTCTCCATTATTATTCAGAGCCCAAGTCCATTTTAGCCTCCCCGCATCCTCTGTTCAAATAAAAGTTAGACCTGCTTAGGAGGGAGCTCTGACCCAGTCCCACCTTGTCTCAATAGAATTAGGCTGGTTTATAGTGCGGGCATAAAATCGGGGAAGAGGAGATTTAGGACAAGTGCGCTTTCTAACCTGGGATCCAAGGCTGATGCAGAGGCTGAAGAAAAGTGTTACAGCTCATAAATTGGGAACAGAAGAGTTTGTCTTGCGTGTATAGAGAATAAATCTAGTCGTGTGAACTCTGAGGTAATAATGTTGATGAGAGTGTGATGTGAAAAGCCGATGAAGACGAAGCCGAGCTGGGCCACACCAGTCACCTCGCTCTTTTACAACCCGGGCACTTTCTCTTTCCTCTCCAGGGAATCAGCCTAGATGAGTCGGAACCAGGGAAAGTAGGTTGGGCCACCAGGCTCTCTCATCCACATACCTCCATCCATCCCTACTATGACTACAGCTACCTCAACCACTCAAAATAGCAACGGCGGGGAAAAAATCAGGAAAAATTAGAAGCGTGGTGGTGGGTCCAAATCCTGTGATGTGCCCTATGTTCCCGCCTCATCACATCAGCATACAAGTATGCTAGGTACCCACCTCATTCATTTGAAGGACTTGGGTTGGCTCAATTTTCCAGCCTGCTCTTTTGTCAAATGTTGGTTTAACTTTATGACTCAGAAGGCACAGAGCCGCGGCGGAGGAGATTACTCTGGGAGAAACGTCCGGAGTCCCTCGAGACTCTAACTCTCTTCACGGTTCAAATTACTGATTGCCTTACGAGCGAGTAACGATTGGCCATACGTCCCATTTCGTTTAAAGTTCATGACATGACAACGGAACACGGACTAGCTACAAACAACTGCAGTTGCTCTCCCTTTCTAGTTCATCGGGAGCAGGCCTTTTGCTTGATCACCGCTGCTCGCTCTCTACAATTTCTGTAACAAAGTTTTCCTCAGCGTGTTGTGCGTAAAGCGTCGAGCGACACGATAGAAGTCGGAATGCTTCATTGAGTTTAGTCTCTTCAGAGACAACTTTTTTTGGAAAACCTAGGCAGTCATATAGGGATGGTAAAGTATATAAGAAATGAGGGAGACGATAGGAAAGTGTGTGTAACGGGAAAAAATAAAAACTTTCAACTTTCTTCTTTCCTCAATATTTTGTACTATTTTTTTGTGCGTACTTCAACCTTGGCTGAGAGGGTTGACGATTGTTAACATGAGTTCTGTTCCTTCCTCACTTGATTTGTTATACAATGAGGAACAAGCCGAAGGCAAACTGTTTATATAGGAAAGTGATTTGTGTGACACGCGCTTTCCCTTCCCTCCATTTCCACTACATTCTTCTCAGCCCAATTTTCTACTCAGGCTTCCGCACTCCCTTTCCACAAATAGAGACCTTAGAGTCTTCCAAAGGAAATCTGTACAATAAATTCAGAGAGGATCAGCAAACTGGTTCAATTACAGGGTATTACAAGATTCCATTTAATATATCGGCTTAAAGTGTAAGCACATTTAGCATTGCATCGCTAAACCCATAAGTACTTCTCGTAAATGCGAAAAAAATTGCAAGGTTTAAGGTTTTCCGGATTCCTGTTCCAATTCAAGGTTTTGCGAGGAGGGAAATCTCGCGTTTTGTAAAGGTACAGGTTTGCGGCGTAGAAATATAGGAGGCGAATGACAATAATTATAATTCAAAACAATACGTTTCCGTGTTCTTTGTTGGTGGATAATGGGAGTTGAGAAGGAACCGCACCGCAGTGGTGGGAGAAGGTAGTTTATAATAATATTCTCAAGGAAACCATACAATTTGACATAATGATTACAGTTTTGAGCATTAATAAGATAAAGCACGTAGTACAAGTTGCATAATGTATTTTATGGGAGTTGGGTCTGAGGGGACCGAGGCGGAAGGAGACACGAGGGAAGCCCAGTTATGAAACTTCTCTAGCTGGAGAAAGCGGGGAAAGTGAGCTGTGACGGGCGGAGAGGCTGTGTTGTCATTTTCCTCCTCTCCGGTGCGTGAAGAAATAAATGGGATAACGTGAGTTTTAAGACCATTAGTTAGCCGTCCTGCGGACTTTCCTCAACCGCCGTGCGGTGCTGCCTCCAGAGTCGACCACGGGTAATCAAGCCACCCCAAGCACACATAATGCCTTTGTCTCCCCCCAACAACTTCCACTACACGCCCCCAAAACTAACCTGATTTCCTTCCTTTCATCAAACTAACGCACTTCCCATCTATTTAGCATACTCATCAGCAGCCCCAACACACGTCTCTACCCTCCAGCCCCAGTCCGACTGTTCTACCTCAACTCCGAACAACGAGTCTCTAATGTTTATTACCTTCATCTCATGAATACAGCACGTCATCACCAAACCCTGATTTTGGTTATTTCGCAAATCCTAGAACTAAGAACTAATATACGCCTGATGGGTAATCCAACCCAATTATAGTATTTGTTCATTGCAGAAATGAAGTCTGGCTTGGTATTAAGGATGCCTAGCAAAGATACCTAGCTTGGACAACTTATCAAGGCGCGTTAGCGTAACCAATGCATTCAAATTACAGATAGGACTATATGGGACGCAGTAACCATTTAATTTAAGCGAAGTCAGGTAAACTGTTACATCTCATTTATTTGGAGCTCAAATAAAAGCACTAAAAGTATCAGTGCACTGGATTAGCTAAAATTCAATACTTTCCTACACGAGGAAAAATTGTAAGGAAATATAAGCCTACAGTAAGACACGGCACGCAATTGCCCAAGGCCAGATCTATCACGACTCCCCAGCTTAAATTACAACTTTCAAAACATCTCCGACGTGATGACGCAAGATAGAGTTAGGGCTTAAAAGCTCAATGCGTAAATGTTCAAGACTTGGTGAAACATACTCACAAGGAATGGAACGGAAAAACAATACTGCCCTGAATCCTATGTTCAGGTAAGTCGTGGTGTTCATGAGTCTACACCAAGGTATATCGGAATCAGAAAGTGTGTAGAAAGTGCTGGGAACTTATGCGGATATTATTCATTGTATTTATCTCCAGCCCAGAGCAGCCCGTCTCTCAGCAGAGATTTGTTAGGACAACAAAGTTCCTTGGCTTTTGGGTGATGGGACGTGGTTGAGATAGGGAAGACTATGGTAATTCTGAGTGTGGAGTTTCAAGTTGGAAGAAAAGTTTGTCTTTCTTAACGGGATTCATCGTGTGACATAAAGAAAAGGAAAGTTTCTCCGCCTCCTCATCATCATTCGCATTCATTCTTCTCCACTCCTCCTAATATTTTAATGGAACGGCGTTATAAAAGTTCGGAGTTTGTAACGAAAAGGAGATTTGAATGGTCACTTGGGCCCGAGAAATGGGAGAAAGCGGGTGCGAAACTAATGGCAGAGATTCAAAACGTGTATCGTACACTGAGAGGTCTAGACGGAGTGGAACACAGAACAGGTCACAAGTCTCTCTGGGAAAGTTTTAACAGAGCGTGACTCACGAGGACGAAAAACCAAAAAACTTTGACAATAAATATGTGGACGTGAGTTGGAGGAAGGCCTGTTTTGGAGCCAATGTCCGAACAGAGCATCATTCCTCAACAACCGTCGCACTGGACCACTAGTAGTTCCCTATTACCTCGCGCCAAGAACCAAAAGCCTACACATCAAAAGAAGCTTGTGAACAAATTAGATCTCTTAAAGCGTGAAAAATAATAAGGCGTAACGCACTCCTAGCAAAACAAAGTAATTATATTCCCTTTGCTCGGCGGAACTCCAGATCCTTTGCTTAATATGCTTTATGTTCCCATTTCACAGTTGAAGGCAAGGGGTGCTTTGTACAATATTTATAGCGGCATTATTGCTCACGCATCGTGGAGCGGGTTATATTTTTAACAATTCGAGGTCAGAATATATAAACACGTTTGGAAACACTGTTCACATTATTGCTAAGAAGATTTGGCGCTCATATCTCTTTCCGTATAGTACGTGTGGCAAGCTGATCAGGCTAATCAATTTAGACTAACACACTAATTAAAGTCCTGCTGTTTGCTAATTTCTAATTGAAAGTGACCTTGTGCTCGTTGTTGAATATAATTCCCAAATGGAGAGCTTATAGGCTTCATAAACAGGAAAATAAGAGCTATCTATCCATATCACAGCGTACTATATAGGAAATGTGCCCCACGCCTCTGCAATATACAATTACTGATGATGTGATGATATGCCTTCAAAGATTTACGTAGATTTAGTATCCCTACATGTTACGACGTAAAACCAATTGTCAAATTCCGTGTCCTTCGACAAGACATATTATGCAACTTGAGATACAATCATTGGTTTGGCACTGTGGTTTATTTTGTAACCGCAAACCCTGACCCTAAGCCCAAAATTATGTTACTGTTTACAAATTTATGTTCAGTTTACCGCATCAAATCATCAACCCACCGTCAAGGTGAAAGTCAAGTAAAAGTTCAACAAACCAGAATTCCACGTAATCCTATTTCAAGCACAACTGCTACTTTTACATAGACAAATTCGATTATCTCTCAACATCTGAGCAGAGGCTAGCCAACCGCCAAACAAGGAGTGTGGACAAGGGCAATGATGAAAAACGTATTAGGAACATGGAATTTCCTCAGATCTTTTTCTATTAATAACTATCAAGATCCCTAGCCTCAGTTTCAATTAACATTTTTTGATAAAGAAGTTAAAGACTCAAAGTTGGAGTAGTTGTTCCGAGAGAAAAGCAAAGTATGAGCTGTTATCTTAAGAAAGTGGATAAAGTTGAGCGGAGGAATTTCCTGTCTCGACCTCTTCAGAAGGCAGACGCATGCCGTGGCATGTCTGAGTTGGCCCCTGAAATAGGTCAGTTCAGTATCTTTACTAAATTGGAAAATTCCTTAATATGTTTTGATGGGTGATGGTCCTATAAATTTCTCTTCGCTCATCCTTCCAATCATATTACCTCTCTTCCGTCATCGTCATCTCCAGGCTATATCTCAACTGAGCCGTGTCAGGTCATTTCCTGTTGGACAGTTAGAGCTCAGCCGTTTTGATCTTCATTTGTTATCAATTTATCTTTACATGTCATTACTGTTACAATTTACAATTGTCTACAATGAGTTCCACGTATTTGTAATCATTATACATGCATGATGCAGTCAGAGTACTAGGTCATTTTGGACACTTTCAGTTCGCGATTTTGATCGTCATTGATTCGCTACACGCATTTATCTCAACGTCATTACATTTACAAGTTAGACTTGTCTGCGATGCAGCATAGCATGAGCGCGCCTCATCAGTCACGCAGGGTTTGCGCACAAATGGATTATCCTGTAGGTAATACTGTAGATATGACATTTGAATGCATGTAATGCGGTTTGATTTTTGATTCCTTACTTTACACGTCACAACTCAAACTCACACGTGTATCTAGCTAAACTTGGAAATGGGACAGAATATTCGCAGAGAATCTAGATCTGGTTGGTTAGATTATTGAATCTTTTGATTCAATAATACCTTGTAATTAGAAGTAGAAAGAAAAATAAATACTATTCGTGCCATTTGTTTAAAAAAATATTTTTTGATTTGAGAAAGTTGTAGATTCAAATGCACTTACAAAGCTCAAGCTCTGGTAACTGCTCGTATATTACTACACACGGAAACTAATAATATTTGCGCGCGTCCTCGTAGATGAAATTCTGGGTGAAAGCGTCAGTGTGCTCCGTTTGGAAGGGCCAGGGATTCTCCCTTCGTCATAAATATATTAATTCTGCTCGCCTCAGCTTAACAAATTCCACTTGAGAAGGCAGGGAAGTGGGAACAAGAGACTTTTCTTTTTTTATTACTCATCTCTCCCCCATTTCCGACTCCAATAGTCTCCGTTCTCCTGTCCTCAAAAGATATTTCCCTCATGAATCGATCACTTCCTCTTTATCTTTTCCCCATTCAGCTCTGAGAATGTCAGGCCATTTCTTGGACTAGCCCGAGCACTATCCCACCACCAGCGCGTCCTCAAATCCATCCACCCAGCATTATCATAAGCACACTCCCAGTCGTCTTAGAGGGAAATGGGATAATGGATGTTAAACACTCTTCACTGCTCAGAGCAACGGAGTCTAATATGCTTTCTCCCTCAAACCAAATCCCAAGAAAGATTTATTTTACATTAGGGACTCCCACTTCCCAGCATAACGTTTCAAGTTTTTGTCAGTTTTGTTTGTTCAGGAATAAGACTGCACACACACACGGGACAGATAATGCGATTGACCTTGAATACTGTTAGGTACGTCTAGTATAGTTTGTTCCCGCAACAGTAAGTAATCCTACTGTAGTTAGGCTCGTTTTTTTCGTAGTTTTATACCAAATAGGTATATATGTATGTATGTGGCTATAAAGGCGATCTCGTTCGAACAAAATTCTCAAAAGAACCAATTCTATTGTTGTCAATATTTATTATTGAGAATATATTAAGCCCCTCTCTGAAGACGGTACTTAGAACTGAATTGAACCCCCGTTTTGAACTTGTTTACTAACCGAGGGAGCTAGGTAAGTAAGACCTTTTGTTGTGCAGAAGGAAGTTCAAGTGAACCAGTTCTGTCTGGTCTCCTGGAAATAATCTTGAGAGATATTAAGCCTTAAGTTAGTATGAGGCCGTGTCCTGGAAGAGAAATAAAAACGTCTCCATAAATGGTTCTACCCAGTACCCAGACCCAAATTCAATTCCTTTGATTTTCCACGGAGAACGATTCAAATAAATAATGAATGCTTTAATCTCTGCTCTCTCAAAAGTTATGGCTGAGAGGGAAAAAGAGGCTCAGAGTCACCAACTCCGTGTGCTCTTCCTTAAGAACAAAATTGTTTTTTATTATGTATTTTATAGTACCGGGCGGAAGACAACATAATTCACGGTGTGGAGCAGGGTTGGGCAGGCAGTGCGGATAGTCTTTGCCTGAGCTCAGACAGAGTAATGCTCCTATTCTGAAATCTTGAGTTAATGAGATTGTATGCACGGCCGTTTCATCTAACCCCAGAGACTAATTTACATCTTTCTTGTCGACCTGTGCTCAACACATGGAAGGGGCGGACCGACTAGGCAGATAGCACAGCTCTCTCTTTGCACCAAAGACCCAACACCCCTCCAGGCGTCTTAACTTATTTAGAAATTAAATTACTCAAATTATAAATGAACTCGGCTCCATGTTGAGTTATAAACCCAGCCGTCACAAAAATATGTCTCTCCGCTCTCTTTGTAATTAAGTAGAGGGAGGTCTGGTGTAAAAAGAATATCATTTTCCGCATCGCTCATCCTCCTCTCTCATCTCCTGATCCTGATGCGGTGGAAGATAAGGACAGAAAAAAATTGTCACCGGAGAAACCGAGAAGAATTTCTAATGGAACGGAGTTTGACACGGGAAGAAGATGAGTTTTCTATTCAGGCTCTCCTCAAGACCCAGCGTCAAGGTCCCAAGCGGAGTATAAATAATTCAATAAATTCTCTCACTCGAGTCTCATTTCCCATTTTCACACTTTAACTCACCATTCAGAGAAAGTCGTCTTTCGAACCCTCTTTCCTTCATTTCTTTGAACAGAACTACTTGAGGACCACTTCCAATTTTTCCATTTTTTTTTGCACATCTTCCGCCGCTTAGACCAACTTTGTCTTGGTTGGTGGAATGTGGAGAGGAATTACTGCCGGAGACCACTTGAGCCATTAGACTTTTAGCCGGATAGATAACTGGGTCAGACGAGATGTCGAGTCTAGTTCGCAAATGCGTAATTCCCTCATTGGTTAATTTTTTGTGTCTCTTCTGAATGAACTTTCTTTTATAGCTTTCCGAAATTATGCTAAACTCGTTTATAGGGTGTCGGGTAAGGCTATAGGGGTTTAGGGTAACAGTGTGTTCGATTTCCAGCTGCTACTCCCTTGATTGAAAATACGGTTTCCTTCAACTTCGCTCCTCAGCCTGTGACATGACATTTTTATTTTCAGACGTTCCACTGATTGGATTTCTTGGCTTCTCCAAGTTACTATTCAGCTTTTTAATATGCACTTCGAAATGAGACTGCATAATTTTCAACTGACAATGAGTCTCAGTTGGTGGTAAAGTAAGGTCGTCCTTGAGACCTATATTCTTTACTATCTCAGACACGATTAGTGCGTCATGCGCAAATCCAAAAAATTATCTCTGAATAAATCCCCAACCTACCAAATCTACTACCGTTAAAGGGACAGCAGTATCCACGTTAATGATGCTATGGAGCTCTGAGCAGATATTTAAACTGGCATAACGTACATTTTCAACACATACCAATGTGATACGTATAAGTATATTATAAGGATTATTCTGTCTAGATCCTCTGGGTAATTACTGCCAAAGCCTGTCCATCAACCAGGCGAAGCAACGGACGGGCGTGTTGGCTGGCGGACATCAAAGTAAGGCTAAATGCCTGGCATGTAAAACAAGGTATGGGATTAATCAATAGTTTGGCACCTCGTGGGAATTCTGGGTAGCTAGTTGGGATTTTACTGCCAAAATATATCCTGGAGCTATATAGAGACCGTTGCATTTGAGATGGAAGGATTTAATGTTGGGGAATGAAATGAAAGTGGGTTATGTTTAAAGTCGACTCAGGAAACTCTCGGAGGAATAAAAGAAAACGCAATCTAAGCTCGTCTCGAGCTCAAACTAACACAAGAGGAGAACCCAACAAATTAATTTGTGATATACATATAATATATATATATATATATATGTTACGGTTTGTTACGGTTTATATATAAACCTGGCACAGTTATAACTGTTATGG
>JAQFYT010000983.1:0-19340 GCA_034694925.1 Ceratophysella denticulata
ATGTTGTCATTCAAAAATGATGTTATGTGCACGATACAAATAGGCCCACCTCACATAAAAGCGAATTGGCAACATGGCTTGGTACAAATGTGCCATTTCAGTCTTTACCAGTTGGAATATGTTTCGGGTGGAGCCGGGTTAATTAAAGATAAGAAATAACGACTCACATTCGTTGTAAAATCGTGAGGCTCCAACTTCATTCGGATCATCCGGAAACATATACGTGAGCTGTGACATCTTCCCCTGAAGCACGCTCGTGAAATGAAGTCCGCACCGTTTAGAGTATCGTAATAAAATATCCTCCTCATTAATGGCGTCCAAATCTCTCACAATTGTTTTGATTTGAAGATCACAATCAGTAACGGACGGAAGATCCTTGATAATCTTAAATTGATTGCTCGTAGTTTCATCTTCTACAACATATCCCTCATCTTGCAATACTCGGCAGAATGACTCAATGAGCTTGTGACCGCGTAAATGCTGCGGGGCTGCAGCCTTCCAATCCGCTACCGTGAAACTACCGCCGACTCCTGGCCAAGGCCAATCACACTCCCGAATTGCTCGGAGAAGGTATAACAAAAACATGTCATCAATTCGTGCGTAATTTCCATTGTCTGTCACGCCCTTGAGTTCTTCTAACGTGTTGACCATGTACGGCGTGGTTCTATCTGCATCCATCAATTGTGACGGGTCAATGCGTGATCGTGTCGTGCTCATGGTCGGACGCCATACTTCTTCGTAGAGTGAGGGTAAATCCAGGCCTTCGGCGTTCAGCGCTCGGACGAACGTATCCACGCTCGTTTTGAGTAATTCGAGTCCTTCCATAATCGCTAATTGTTCTCCGGTTTCGCTATATAGATTAATAGAACCCTCGCCTTTAGCCCAGCTCGTATGGGCATAAAGTTTCTTTGACGATTCCTTAGAAAGCCAAACGAATTTTCGAATACTGACTGGAAGTTGTAAATCTGTTTCGGTTGTATTTGAGGTGAGGGCAGACCGGAAAGCAAATGTTTGGATCATAGCGTCCAGCACGATTGGATGGCAAATGTACTGATCAGCATCATCTGGTAAATTAATTTCAGTGAGCACTTCCGTAGCTCCGGACCAGGCTGTTACAATGCTCTGGAATTTTGGTCCGAATTGAATTCCGATTTCTGCTATTTTGGCATATGCAGGTGCCACCGAATCTTTGAGCGTTAGTCGCGATTTGACTTCCTCGACGTCGATGTCAGCGACATCAGGGATTTTGGTAGTTGGGCTGAACATGGCATGGGAATGACGTTTCCATTTGTCCGCATGATCTGAAGCGGCTTGACGATGAATACTGATTTTATAATTAATGCCTTCTTCGGTATGAGCTGAGGTTACGACCGTTTGAATGTGACAAGGTTTGTCCAATTCCAGTGCAGCTTCTACGGCCAAATTTTCCACGGTCATCGGTATTTGTACCCCACCACCCTGAAGCACTTCTCGCCCAGCGGACATGATACACTCTAAATAGGCAGCCCCTGGTACAACAATTCTTTCGGCCACCTTGTGATCCTCGATGTAAGGTACATCCTTGAGCCTGAGCGTATTGCAGAATATGGTGTCGGAGAGCGGTGCCGGCATTTGGCGCCCCAGAATGGGATGTAATAATTGAGTATTGAGCTGCACACCCTCGAATTCAGATTGCTCGTTGACATACCAGAACTTCTGTCGTTGAAAAGGATACGTAGGCAGAATCACGCGCTTGTTCCGCGGTCCAAACCAACGGGTCCAGTTGATATCAACGCCAGCCACATAAAGTTTACTCATTGTAGTCAAAATAGCTAACCAATCTTCTTCATTCCTTCGGAGAGACGGACAGAAGTACCCAGATGAAATCTCATTCACGTTGCCCATAGTTAACCCAAGCAGAATTGGTTGTGCACCGATTTCGAGCAGTATTTTACAGTCAGACCATAGCAGCTTAACGGCTTCCGAGAATCTCACCGTGTCACGGAGGTGTCGTTGCCAGTATTGTGTACCAAATTCATCCATTTCCATGATTTTAGCTAAGGTTCCCGAGACGTAGGTACATGTTGGTGGATTGATGACGACCTCGCTCGCAACCCTTCCGAATTCCGGTAAAACTGAATCCATGTGTCTCGAATGAAAGGCGTGCGATGCTGGGATTGTTTGAGATTTCACGCTGTTGTTCAAGCAAAAGTCACCAAATTTGCTGATTGCATTTGCACTTCCAGAAACGACAACTTCTTCTGGAGAATTTACTGCTGCGATGTCAATCCATTCCGACTTCTCATTCCCCATGAATAATTTGATGAGAGAGGTCACAGTTTCTTGTGAAGTCTTGAGAGCCATCATGTTGCCAGATTCAAGTGTATTTACAAGGCGACTTCGCTCAACAACTAGTTTCATGGCGTCTTCCAGTGACAGAATTCCGGCACAAACTGCAGCTCCAAATTCTCCAACACTGTGTCCCAGGACATAGTCCGGCTCAATTTTGAAGTATTTCCAGAGTTGTACTAGAGAATACTGAATACAAAAAATGGCTGGTTGACAGTAAATCGTTTGATCCAACAGAGCGGAATCATTCCAGAGAACATCCTTCAGGGAGATTCCAAGATAATTTGCAAATTGCTGTTCACAACGATCCAGAGCATCTGCAAATACTGGAAACGCTTCATACAAGTTTTTGGCCATGCCGAAATACTGTGACCCTTGTCCAGTGAAGAGAAATCCAACTTTTTGTTTTTGTGCTGGAATTCGGCCTGTAGTGAATGACCGTGTTCTCAACTTTGTGAGCAAATTCGAACGGTCTTTTGCGACCACAGCGATTCGGTACGGTAAATTCGCTCGACCCGTATTCGTACTGTATGCAATGTCATTCAATAACATCTTCGGATTTTCTTCAAGAAATGTCACATATTTCTGATAAAGTACTTCCAGTGCTTCTTCACTCTTTGCCGAAATTCCGACCATTTGAGGACGTTCCTTTTCTTGACTGATGAAATCATCAACCTTCGGCGTTGCTTGAACCACCATGTGAACATTCGTACCGCTCATGCTGAATGAACTCACAGCCGCCATTCGTCCATCTCCGGTCCATTCCGTGAGCTCCAGTGGGATTTTTGCAGGAATTGAGTCCAGGTCGATTCGAGGATTCAATGTTTTTAGATGTAGGTGCGGTGGAATTGCATTATTTTGAAGACAGAGTATCACTTTGATCAACCCCGCTATTCCAGCACAAGCTTCTCCGTGACCGATGTTGGTTTTGACGGAGCTCACGAGTAAAGTATCCTTCCGACCTTCTGAATAGACTTTACCGATAGCATACATTTCGGTAGGATCTGTAACGATACGTAACACATTATTTTTAGCATTGAAATAGTTTAGAATTTTTTTTTGTTAAGACTTAGTTCGAAATTACCTCCTACCATCGTTCCAGTACCATGAGCTTCGACATAACTCACTTCCGGTGCTGTCACACCTGCGTTTTTCAGTGCTTCACGAAATACGCGTTCTTGAGCTTTGGCATTTGGTGTACCAAAACTCGTCCCAGGTCCATCGTTATTGAGTGCTGAACCACGAATCAAAGCCAAGATATTGTCACCATCGCGTCTTGCGTCTGCGTAACGCTTTAATACGACTGCACCACAGCCTTCTGCGCGGACGAAGCCATCGGCGCTGTTAAATTAACATTAAACCAATGAATAATGTTAGTCCAGAATTTTACAGAATTTTAAGACTGCGAAAACTTACGATTCGTCAAACGTTTTACAACGAAAATCCTTGGAAAGCACAACGGCGTCTTGGTCATCGCCAGCGAGCGGATTGACAATGTTTAACACAAGGTTAACACCACTGGAAATGGCAAGGCTTGTTTCACCACGGCGCAAACTGTTGCATGCCAAATGAACACCACTTGAGCTGCTTGAACATCCGCTCCTGATGATGCAAATATTAAATTTTTCGGTTAGGATATTAAATGGAACCATGCCCGGAACACACAGGTTAAAAGAATTGTTAGCTATTTTTATTGTAAGTATTCGTGATCTTACTCGATTGAATAATTCGGTCCATGTAATCCAAGGAAATACGATATTCTAGACGCCGTTGCACTAAAAGCATTCCCCAAATATCGATGATGAAAATCATTCGCAGTGAGCCCGTAGGTCGGGAGCATACGATCATAATCCTGTTGCCAAATACCCATGAATACCCCTGTATTCGTTTCCTTCAACGTCTGCGGATTAATGTTCGAATTCTCCAAACTCTCCCAAATAACCTCCAGAATAATTCTTTGTTGTGGATCCACAAATGGTGCTTCTCGTGGACTGATTCCAAAAAATTTAGCATCAAATTCATCCACGGCACATTTGAGAAATCCAGCTTCAAAGTAATTCCCAAGTTTATCCCCTACAGGACGTTCAGTGGGGAATGGACGAATAGGATCCGTGCCGGATGCAAGAAGTTCCCAAAATTCACTCGTGTTATTTGCACCCGGGAATCGGCAACTCATTCCAACAACCGCGATGGCATCTCGGAGATCACCGAGGTGGGGATCACTTAATGCAATTGCTGGGCCATTTGATGTTGGTAAGTTGTTGGATTCGATTGAGGTTTGGAGGAATTTTCGTACCGGTTCGAGCTATAAAATTAGATTTTTTTTAAAAAAAATCATTTTCTAAAAAAAAAGCTAAAAATTTTTTTGGCTACGAACCTCTTCTTTATTCACTTCTGGTAGAATTTCATGCGTAAAAATGCTCATCCATTTCTTCTGTAGCATCTGGGGAAAAAACGACAAAATGAGAAACGCATTTGACCACGATTACCATATTCGCGGATAGATTCCAACCTGTGAATCAGTTGACCTTGTACTTGTGACCATTTCCCAGGGTAAATTGGAGAAACGCACGATATTTGGTAGTGGTGCACTGCAAAATTTAAACCACTCTCGGTTTATAATACCGATATGAATGCTATAGGATACAAATATATTTACTTCTGTACACTTACCCATTCTTGATTTCAACTTGCTCAATCGTCAAAATTATGTTAGCATCAATGTGATTTCGTGGAGATATTAGCCAAGCTTTGAAGTATTCGTTCAATATTTCGTCGTCCGTTCCTATTTATAGCACCATATTTTTAATAATTTAATAATTTTCATAATTGTCTGGGCCTGACATTGTATGTATGTCATTATGCTTTATTACCATGGGCCACTGCTGCATTCATTAGATTGTAAAACGTCGTTGAACTGGGTCGAAAAACAAAAATGTCCGTGTTGAAACCTTGCATATCCCCCTTGGGGCAAGCTGAGAATTCTTCATGTTCAAAAAGTTCATCCGCATTTTGGAGCATCTTTAGGACATTTTAAAATAAATATTTCACATTGGTTGTACTATAATGACTTCCGTATTTAAATTTTAAATCATGTGAGTTAATTAAAAGAATTACGCTTACAAGAGACTTTGAGTCAATGAAAACACATTTTCCCCAAGCTTTCAGATTCCAGAGCCATAATTTCAAATGATTTTTTCCCATTGTTCCATTCCATAGTTCAAGTTCCGTGTTATCATACCGTACAACCATGTCGAATTCTTTTTGCAGGTAAATTCTAAATGGAAAATTTCATATGTGAATTTCTTAATTACGTTTTGGATTAAATCAGTCATAAAATCAGACACACGCTTAAGAAAAACAAAAGTGAGTTTAGTGTAACACGCATTGAAGATTGAACCACATTATTGAACCTATAAATCAAGTTCACACGTACCTACACACAATATTCGTGAGATGAGAATAACAGGTTATTCAGCTTTACAGGAGCAAAGCAGGTTGTAAACAAAAATTGGTTGTAACACGCAATGTTTTGATGCGCACACTGATGCATTTAACAAGATTACCTGTCCTTACAATATGCCACATGCCACTATTTCTTATCTAGCTGCCAAATATTGGATTCCTAACACACATACCCAGAGCTGATTTAGAAAATTTTAATTAACTGAGAAAGCTTACTTCATTGCAGGTGATACGTTTTCGGTCACAACGACGGTCAGTTTCCGGGTGGTAAATGTTCTCCGAAGGGACTTTGCGAGGACCAATGCTTGCCAGGCATTGGTATCGCTCACCGCTAGCGTCACCCATGATTGTTCTAAAAACAATTTAGGAGTAATATTTAGAATTAGCTAATTCGCATATTACCCCATATGGAAAATTTGCACAAAACAAATAAACCTTTCAAATTTAAGCTTTTTCAAGCAACAAATTTTAAATAATTATTTCAGGTTTCTCACCATGCATGGTTGAGTTTCGTAACGAAACCCAGGCCACGGTTTACGCTTTTAAATGTACCAAAACCCCAATTGTATTTATGAAATCACTATATGTACAGTACTTTTCTGACTATTGTTTCTAAAGAACTCTGGTATACGAGCTCGAATTTCCAATACTATAAATTGAAATAGTTCCCAGCAACAAATAATCAAACGTACAGACGGACTCTTATGAATCGTTTGATTGAACTCAAATTATTATCCTCAATTATGAAACAAAATAACCTGCCCTACGTCATTCTACGAATACATAAAAATTGGAAGCATCAGAAAGGTCAAATAATATGAGTACATGAGTAAATTTGGCATGAAACAAAGTAGTTTACATTGTAAGGTGATATATGCCCTGTTAATAATTATCTAACAAACTTCAGTTAAGTGCACGATTTATTGAAGGAATCTGTACAGTTCATGATTGACGATGATACGCTTTGAATAATAATATTTATATTCAAGGAATTCTTGATAGAGACAACTACTAATCAATAAATCCTGACACGTAAACATATGATATGACGTTCACTTAAAATGTACCTACTGTAGGTACTTTACTTTTCCTTCGTTTCGTCTCGCCTTGGTCTGACAGAACAGAGAGAACACGTAAAATTTACAACTTAAATCATATATCAATTACATGTAAAATTGATGTTTGGAGAAGGTCAAGTTGGCTAAATCGTAATTGGGTCAATAGAGCAAATAGGGTGGTATTCAGGAGGTTCAGGGCTTGGCAATTCCGTATCACCTAGTTTAATCGATATCGTTGCAATTTAATCTAAATTAGATTCAACAAAATTCATTCTTGGGTTTGGGCATTTTTCAAGTTTTTTTCAAGTTTTTGTAACAGAGATTCACTTTGGCGAAATTAAACGGGACACGTCTACTACAGTGGGGTGATCCGTCCTATTTGAAACACTTTTCAATTAATTTGTTTACCTGTTGCACACCGTCAGACAGTAGTCAGTCTGTCAGCAGTATTAAATGTGCAAGCGCTAAAACTCCGGCCTAAATCATAGCGCGATCTTGAATTTTTTTAAAAATCGGGTTGCCCTTCTGGTTT
Organism: Ceratophysella denticulata; assembly: GCA_034694925.1. Lineage (NCBI taxonomy): Eukaryota > Metazoa > Arthropoda > Collembola > Poduromorpha > Hypogastruridae > Ceratophysella > Ceratophysella denticulata. The sequence goes on from JAQFYT010000983.1 coordinate 7,384, forward strand.
CTTCCGTAATTTTAAAAATTTACCTTTCATTCTTGTATCCAATTTTCGTTCAGTAGCACTATTGTTTCAATTATTTTCGAAGACAATAAAACGGATCGATTTGTAAGACTATTCTCAGTTTAGTTTCGGAATATTTCAAACTCAAAATACAATCCAGGACTGAAGCCAAAGCTCCATTAAGTCAGCAAATAAATAAGTTCTTGGGGTAGGAGAAAATTTGATGGCATTATTTGAATAAGGAAAATATGAGGTATTATATAATAATATGCTCTTATTTACCCACTGTGCGTAGAATTTCAGGAAGGTTAGGTACCTACCTACCTGGTTATTTAATCATGTCTCTGCTGTAATATTCCATATGATTTAAGGGTTATTTTGGTTTGACTTGGTCATTCCGTGGGCTTTTGATTGATGAGAACATAACTATGTAGTCTTTACTGCATAGTTAGGTACACGCTCATAGTTAATTGTTCTGTTGATTGTTAACTACAGTGGTCAAATATTAGGTAAACCCCCCAAAAAAGTGGGTTTTAATTTAATTTTTTAAAAAAATATTACATATGTAGCAATGCGTGTACATCAGGCTAATGAACGAATGAATTCTGTCATATAAGTAGCAAAAACTCTGTGTTTCGATACGCAATTACGGAATCAAGGTTTATATAATGGTCATAAGTGCTGTATACTAGGGTGTCAGCATTAGTTTGTTTTTTGGGAAAACATTTTCCTTCGTTTTTTATGTGCTTTTAAATGTAACCGCAAAGGTTATGTACGTCAGATGATTAGGTAAACTAATGTTCTGGTACAATATTATGTGCTTTAATTTGTCCGTCAAAGAATACATAAACGCAATTAGTAATTAGTATCTATTTGGTTTCCTTTTCTGCGGCTTGCAGTCCCGACATTGAGGCGATGCAGGTTGAAAAGTCACGAATTAAGTAAAATGAATTGTATACTTTATTGCTGCAATTGTGTTTAAGGTCACCCAAAAGATCAATAATTTTTACATATTTCCGGGTTATTAGGTTTTTTTGGTCATAATTTTAACTCGAAACTAGTCCGCCCAGGCATCAGAGCATTTAGTTACCCTGTATATTATACCAAGAATTTTGGACACCCTGTAAACCTGCGCAACTACATGTGCTCTGTGTAATGAATTTCCGAGTAGAGCCAACTTTTGCTGCAATTGAAGCACACAATATCATAAATTCATGTCTGATTTGGATATATATAATGTCCCCCATCAGTTCACAAATTAGTAGGTGAACAGGAAATGCTCTTCAAATCATCTGATTTCCTGTCACCGCACGTGACCGTGCTCATGAATTAGTACGCTTTTTGTTTTAGTGAAGCGTTCAAGCATTATAAATGCATGGATTGACTATTCTGCACGAAGAAACAATTGGTAGGTAGTTGAAAAGCTTTGTACACATATAATTTTATTTTGTGAATTACTATATATTAAACAAATGATTAGGTAGCTACATATTTACCTATTTACACAGGTATTTTACGATTTACGTATGCACTTCCGCTGTATCGACAACGGCACGATTGTGTCAATCTTGTCACTGATGCATCTCTTGTCATGTTTAATGTTGACACATTATGTAAAGGACGCGTCAACACTGAACGAACTCATCCAATGCAGATGTTCGACCTTAACAAGAAACATGTTTTAGTTCCATATACTGCTTTGAAATTAACATTAACGAATTGCATGGAATAAACCGGTTTACAGGATTTATAATTAAACGACGACATTGACCGCGAATCATAAATCAATTATGAGCAAGTAAATTGAGCCAAATATGTTAAATATCTGCGTTGTTGTACAAATAAATTAATATGAGTACCACGCATTGTATGCATTGTGCCATCAAGTTTGTCAGCTGACATATTTATTAGTTATCTAAGGTAGCCTAGTACCGTCTTGTCACAGATATTCCGTGATTACAGCTTCTTAGAAAATATTAAGCAATATGTATTTTAATTCAGTTTTTTAAATTTGAATAATATGTTCCGGCATTACCCGAATTCGCACAAGGAAATACCAAGCTAAATCCTAATAACACACATGATGTATGATTTAATACCAGATGCCCTGGGAATACCCAGAATAAACAATGACGTATTTCGGATGGGCTCATTTCCCATGCCCAAACCACGTGTAGGTATTTTCCTTGTATATTTTTTATTCCTGAAATATATTAACTACACGAATACCATAACATGCACTAAAAAAAATATATATAACAAAAACGTGTGTCTCTAGAGAAAATTCCAGAGAAATACCTGCACGATTTTTTGTCAAAAGATATTGTTTTATATAAAAATTGTTTTAACAGCCGATTTGCTGAGTATTACATTATATAATTCAGATGTGGAAATTTTGCGTGACGTAACGAATCGATATTAATGTTATCCGCTGACACCTGAATTAAGCCTTAGTTTCGTTATTTAATTTCTTCATTAGATTTTGTAGTTTTTTCTTTTGGTTTGGGTTGACTTTGTAAGTTTTTATAATAAAAGTCGAGATGATGTTCCGCCACGACTTTAGCAGGTAGGATCATTTTATCCACATCCGGTAAGTTTCTTCTCAATTTCGGTGACAGTTTAGTAATTTCCAATTCCTTGACAGACTCAGCTAAGGGATGATACGTCAAATATCGTGGAGAAGACCCTTCATCTCCGTACAAAAATGCTACTGGGCCCAAAGCATTTTCCTCAATTTCTTCAAATACTTCATCCCGCCATTCCGTGAATGAAATCCATTGACAGTCTTCTACACCGAATTTCCCAAATACTTCATTGATATCCTGTTCCGAAATGGTGGACCCACACGTCAGATTGTACATACCCGTTTCCGAGGAATCTTTGAGGAAGAGACCCAGAGAAATCTGTGCAGCTGTATCAGCCGGCATGACCGGGACACCATTTTGATCAAAACTCGGGAATTTCCTCACACGGATACAGGACACGAGGATATTCCAAGCATGATTGTAGCCTGCCGGCATGTTCCCAGTCTTACTGTCTCCAAAGATCATAGTGTAGCGAATGACTGTGGCTGGAATACCGCGTTGAATGGCTTCATTAATTAATTTTTCACTAACGAATTTTGAGAGTACGTAACCGCTCCGGCAAACCCGCTCGTCCCCGAGATCATCCACCGCTGGGAATTCTTCTGACAGAATTCCTTCCTCATCTGCTTTTGTGACTGCAATCAAGGACGATGCGTACAGAATTTGCTTCGTTTTCCGAGTACCCGCGAATCGTAGAACGTTTACTAAACTAAATACATTTTGGTGCCGCATGCTATTGGCTCCGCTGTCGGCGTACCCTTCCATATGATTCGCTCGAATGGCACAGTGTACAATGGCATCAATTTTTTCACATAAATTGAAATATGCTTCTGCTTCGAGACCGAGGCGATCTTTGGATAAATCCCCGGCGATAACCGTTACCTTTTCTTGGAGTCCTGGCAATTCTGACATATCATAACGCTTCAGATTTGACATCAGTCTTTCCCTTGCTTCCTCATCCGTTTTTGCACGGACTAAGCAGGTGACATTCAGGTTGGTGGTTAAGAGGTATGGTATGAAATGAGCACCCAAATGACCTGTTGCTCCGGTGAGGAAGAGTTCACGAAATTCCGATGGTTTGACTGGTCCAACTTCAGCTGCTTGAATGTCAACGGGTAAAACAACGTCAAGTTTAACCAATTCGTTCACGGGTTGGGATGAGTCTGAGTCGGTGTTCATAAGGTTAGCCATATGTGTAGAAAGGCTACGGAGCGTTCGATTTTCCTGCAGTGCGCTAACGGTCAGAGTTTTATCTCCGAGCATACCCTGGAGACGATTTCTCATTTCCATGGCCATCAGAGAGTCGACCCCGAGTTCACTGAAATTTTGATCTGGGTCAATTCTTTCTGTTTCAGGCATTCGTAGTGTTTGTTTTAGAATGGATTCAAGAAAATTTTGAATTCTTTCTTGTCGCTCTTCCGGTGGTGCAGCTTTAATTTCTTCAATCATTTTTGCATATTCTTCCGAGAAATTGTCCACGGCATTTTTATCTGACCGCATTTCACAGAGATAATTTCCAAGACCGGTTACGAATTGTTTGACAATGTTCCAGTCTACGATTTCTAAGACGATGGCTTGACTTGGGCCTTCACGAAGTATTTTTTCGAGATATGCTATTCCTCGGGCAGGGGTGAAGGATTTCATTCCGATAGCACCTTCTTGACCCAGTTTGATGTGGGCTGCAGCGCCAACCTGAAAATTTCAATTAAAATACGAAATTACATTATTACAAACACACACAAAAAAACATCTTATACCAATTTCAAGGCCACTTACCTCACTCCACGCTCCCCAATTAATCGTGATAGCCTTCAAACCCAAAGAAAGTCGAAAATACGTCAATGAGTCCAAAAAGCGATTCGCGGCCGAATGATTACTTTGTCCCATAACTCCAATGACTGAGGCTCCAGATGAAAACATGACGAAGAACTCGAGAGGCATATGTTGGGTTAAACAATGCAAATACCATCCACCGTAGACCTTCGGTCGCAGAACTGTGTCAAATCTCTCCCAAGTCTGATTCGGTACAATTGCATCTGCAATCACACCAGCAGCATGGATAATTCCGCGAAGCGGTGGCAAACCAGATTTGGTAATTGTTTCCATCAACGCAACGCATTGCTCATAGTCACCCACATTGGATTGAACTATAATAATTCGACTTCCGCTGTTGTTTAAGCTGTCAATTAATTCTTGAACTCTTGGTTTCGGTGGACTTCTCCCAGCGAGTACAATGTTTTTGGCCCCCGAGCGAGTCATCCATTTTGTGACTTCCATGCCGAGACCACCTAGACCGCCTGTAATTAGGTAGGTGCATTGTGGGTTGAAGAGCTGATGACGAAGGCTCAAGCGTCCCTGTGGCGACATTTGAACAACCGGCATTTTGACAACGATTTTCCCAATGTGTTTCGCTTCCTGGAAATGGTAAAATGCTTCGCGCAGAAGGTCCAGCGGGAATGTGGTATGCGGTAGACCGTAGTAAATTCCAGTTTCAAAGTAGCCTTCAATTCTTTTAAAAATGGCGTTAGTGTCGATAGGGTTGTCTCCGAGTTTCTCGGCCAATTCTACGACGGAGTATTGCACGTCAGGGCGAAGTGCAAGAACTTCTTCGGGTTTCCAAATATTCAATTTCCCAATTTCCACGAATCTTGCTCCCTGACAACAGGCATCTAGCGTCGTTTCTTTGAAATTGGGTCCAGTAAGAGAGTTTAATACAACAGTGACACCCTCGCCGTAAGAATCTTTCTCGATACCTTTGCCAAAGTCGATATTTCTGGAGTTGTAAATTTTCGTAATTCCTAAAGATCGTAAATACGCTCTTTTACGCTTGCTTCCGGCCGTAGCATAGATTTCCGATCCGATATGCTGTACCACTTGAATGGCAGCAAGCCCAACCCCGCCTGATGCGACGTGGATTAGTACACGGTCATTTTTCGTGATTTTGGCGACATCGATGAGGGAATAATAAGCCGTGAGGAAGGCGCAGGGTATAGTTGACGCTCCCTCAAAGGTCATATTCGGTGGTTTAAGCATGACCACCTTGCTGCTAATCACACAATGACTACAGAATCCGCCCGCTGTGGTAAATCCAAATATTTCATCTCCTGGCTTCACATTAGTAACTTCTTCACCCACCGCAGTGACCACACCGGAAATGTCGAGCCCAATGTCAACTGGATGATCTTTAGGAATTTCAAAACCCTCCGGTTTCAGAATCATGAACAAATCTCGAAAATTGAGAGCCGTGGCCCGAATGGCAACTTCAATTTGATCTTTCGCGACGTCCATCTTAGTAAATGGACCAACTTCAAGATCGCTAAATGCTCCGCTCGGAGGGTTGATTACTTTATAGCGATCGGAATTAGGTAAATTGAGAATCGCAGATCGTTTTTCCATTGAAATCAAGCGTTGAACGAATTTCTTGCCTTCACGCAAGGAAACATATTGTTCACGTTCTTTTGTCCAGAGATGGGAGAAAACTTCGTTCACCTCATTCTCTGGATTTGTTTCATTTTGATCCGTGTCCAGATTCATTATAAGAAAATCTGGATTTTCGTTGGCAAAACTTTTGAGGAGACCCAAAGCTGTGGCTGCCGTGGGGTTACCTGAGACAGTGTCACCAATATAATTAATTCCACGGCTAATCATGACCAGCTTCGGCTTCGGCTTGAGTTTTAGTGCTAAATTAAAGAATGCTTGACAGAGATGTAATAATCCAGTTATAATTCGTTCTTGAATTTCAAAGATTTTTTTGTCGGGGTCATCCGGTTTTGTCCAGAAGTAGAGCACGCTTTCTACTGGTTCTCCGTAGAAGGATTCAAAGAATTTAACGAATTCAGAGGCCTCAGACGCTTTAATCATAACTTCGTCAGGTGTACCAGAAGCCACGGCTGAGCCTGTATAATCCAATGTTACCTTTACAATACGGCGGTTGGCCACAATCAATTTCTTGATAATGGCATCACAAATCGGCGTATCTTCCACAACCACGATCCAAATCTTGGTCTGAACTGCTGGTACTTGACTTATTTGAGCATCGCTCTTAGCCCTGGCCAAAATAGCGCCGTTTGTCCTCCGGAACATCTCAACAGCAAAGACCCGATCATAGCCAGCTTCATGGAAACACCGTTCCCAGGTCTCAGCGTCAACGATCGGGGAAAGTTTCCGAAAATCAGTAAATCTCCACCATCCGTCCAAATGCCCGAATGACAGCGATAGGAATTTAATCGTTGCCATTTGTTCAAGTATAACGAAGGCACCATCCGGTTTCAATAGTTTCCTCAAATTGGCCAATGATTGAACCAGATCCGCTGTCGCGTGTATTACTTGCATTCCAACAATGATATCGTATTGTTCCGGTGCAAAGCCTTGAGAAAGTGGATCTTCTTCAATATTCAGGATTTCAAATGAAATATCCTGACTGAGCTTCTTTCTAGCCTCGGCCAAGAACATGGGTGAAATATCCGTGAAAGTATAGTGATACGAGACATTCAATTCCTTCAGTTTCTGCATCAGTTCCACAGATGAGGCTCCTGTACCAGCACCAACCTCGAGTATTCGTAGTTTCCCTTTACCCCGACCTATGAATGGTGCGACGGCATCAGCAAATAAAGCCACGGCCATCTTGGTATTGAGAATATACCATTTGGAGTCGCTGTAGACTTTAGATGCTCCAGCCTCATTTTTATCCTCCGGAAATAGAACCGTGAGAGGGTTGATCTTCCCTTGAATTACAGCCGTGATATTGCGACCACAACGATTCGCAAATTCAAGAATAATCTCATCATTTTTACATATTCTTGCAGTATTCTCACTCAGCTCTCGGATCATTTTGTCGCATTCTTCTATAGATGGGAATTCCTTCAACGGGATCCCTGATTGGGTTTCATAAGTAAAATCCATGTAACCGTGCGTATGAAATACGTCGAAATAGGACAAAACGATTTTCTCGCCCTGCATTGTAGTGGGCATGAGAGAGCTCCATTGTGACTTTTCCAACTTCTGTCCGACTACCCACGGGAATCCGGATTCTTGAACACCCCTCAGCAGGAAATAGAGAAACATTTCGTTTACGCTTTCATACCCATTCCATTCTACGGCTCCGAAGCTATCCACATCTTTCATAACTTCAGCCACGTTTTCAGATTCGAGTGTGGGTTGAATGATTTCGGCAAGATTTACCCGATTTGAGGTAACGCCGAGGATTGGGCGCCATGTTTCCTGCAGAAATTCCGGTAGGGACGTATCATTATTCAATGACCGTACAAAAGAGTCCACAGATGTTTTCAAGAGTTCCAGACCTTCCATGATCGCCAATCTTTCACCAATTTCCGTGTACAGACTAACATTCCCTTCACCTTCATCCCAGCGAGTATGAGCGTAAATGAGATTCGTGGGCTCACGGGACAGCCATATGAATTTCCGGATATTGATCGGCAACTGTAAATCCTTTGATTCTGAAGTAGCCTGAAGCGCAAAACGAAATGCAAACGTCTGAATCATTGCATCCAAGATGATTGGATGACAAATATATTTGGCATGGTCATCCGGTAAAATAATTTCTGTGAGAACTTCGGAAGGTCCATTCCATGCTTTGGAGATGCTTTGAAACTTCGGACCAAATTGAATTCCCATTTCAGCTATTGTTGCGTAAGCCTTTTCTACAGAATCTTTTAGTGTGAGTTTGGCTTTGAGTTCTTCAAGATTGAGCAGTTCTGTTGGCGGAAGTTTTGTGCTCGGGCTAAAAATTCCGGTAGCATGCCGCTTCCAGCGGTCTGTCTGATCGGAAATCAGTTGTCGGTGAATAGCAACTTGGTACTGAACGCCATCTTCAACTGTAGCAGGGCTTACAACGGTTTGAATTGAACCCGGTTTTTCTAATTCCAGTGCAGCTTCCACGGCAAGATTTTCTACAGTTATTGGTACGAGCACGCTTCCAGACTGTAAAACTTCTCGACCAGCTGCCATAATGCATTCCAGGTAGCCCGCAGCGGGTAATATGACTCTTTCTGCGACTTTGTGATCTTCCAAATATGGTATTTCTTTGACCCGGAGGGTGTGGTAGAATATGTTGTCGGATAGAGGTGCGGACATTTGTCGCCCCAAGAGCGGATGAAGTAAGCGTGGTATAAGTGTCTGGGCTCCATCTTCGTTGGTCCACCAGAATTTTTGCCGTTGAAACGGATACGTGGGTAAAACCAGTTTACGATGTCCGGTTCCAAACCAGTTTTTCCAATCGATGTCCACACCCGCAACGTATAACTTGCTCAATGTTGTGAATACCGTAAACCAATCTTCCTCACTGCGACGCAACGATGGACAGAAACTGCCGAAGCTGGGTTCGTTCACGTTGGCGTAGCTGAGGCCGAGTAGGATTGGCTGTGCCCCTATTTCAACCAGAACCTTACATTCGGACCATACCGTTTTAATGGCTTCCGAGAATCGAACCGTATCTCGTAAATGTCGCTTCCAGTATTCTGGTCCAAAATCAATGACCTCCATAACCCTTGCGAGTGTTCCAGAAACGTAGACAATACTTGGTAGGGAGCAGGTCACGGTTTCAGCCACTCGCCCGAATTCTGGTAACACGACATCCATTTCCCGGGAATGAAAGGCATGGGATGCTGGGATAATTTGGGATTTGACTTCGCTCTTCAGGCAATATTCTGCGAATTTCTGGAGTATTGGCTCTTGACCGGAAACGACCACTTCCTCGGTTGAATTTATTGCGGCGATGTCCACGTAATTATTCTTTTCCAATTTTTGGAATTTTTGAATTAGACCGCTGACTTTGTCATATGACTCCTTGACGGCCATCATGCTTCCAGTTGGGAGGGAGTTGACGAGCCGACTTCTTTCGACGACCAGCTTCATGGCGTCTTGCAGGGTCAATACTCCAGCACAAACAGCAGCAGCAAATTCACCGACGCTGTGACCAAGAACATAGTCAGCTTGGATTCCAAAGTGTTTCCAAAGCTGAAGCAGGGCGTATTGAACGCAGAAAATAGCGGGTTGACAGTAAATGGTTTGTTCTAAGAGTTTCTTATTCTTCCAAATGACGTCGGGCAGTGTAACACCCAAATGTTGTTGAAAGAGAGCATCACAGACATCGAAAGCGGCTTTAACCACTGGGAAGGTCTCGTAGAGATTCTTCCCCATTTCCATGTACTGTGACCCTTGACCCGTGAACAGGAATCCGATTTTGCTCTTCTGCGGTGGAATTTTTCCAGCGGAATAAGCATGTTTTTCAAGTTTTGAAGCAACTTGGGCCAGATCCTTGGCAACTACGGCACTTCGATGGGACAAATTAGCTCTTCCAAAATTAGTACTCAATGCAAGTTGAGCCAAAGGTATGTTTGGATTATCTCCGATGTAATCAATATACTTGGCTTTCAAGGCTTCTAGAGCTTCTTCGGATTTAGCTGAAAATGTGACCAATTGTGGACATCCAGCCATATATTTCGGATCAAATTCTTCTGGTTTAGGTGCTTCTTGAAGGATCACATGACAATTGGTTCCACTCATGCTGAAAGAACTTACTCCAGCAATTCTGTTGCCACTGCTCGGGTTCCATTCCGTGTGAACGGTTGGGATTTTGGCTGGGATTTCATCCAAATTGATTCGAGGATTCAGTGTTTTTAGGTGAAGATGAGCTGGGATTGACTGATTGTTCAAACAAAGGATGACCTTTATTACTCCAGCGATTCCTGCAGCGGCCTATGAAATTAAGCAAAAATTGAAAATCATTTACATTTGAATCATTCAGAATTATATACATTGGTTTTAAGATTATGGCTTACCTCAGCATGTCCAATGTTCGTTTTCACTGAACTCACGAGCAACGGTTCAGTTCGCTCTTCCGAGTAAACTTTTCCAATGGCGTACATTTCGGTTGGATCTAAAAAAAATTGCACAAGTAAACGCTTAGTATAACTATCCAACAATATGCTGCCTGCTACTTTAGTACAACGTGCAAATCATCAACGCCGAATTCTGCTTTGTCAAGAGATGGCCCTGTGGGTTATTAGTAAGCATTTTTTTAAGTAAGCATCTTTACTTTGTCTGACCCTTAAGGTTGTGCTATATGTACACTTTCTTTCCTTTTCTTGCTACCCGATGCTGTATATAGTAGCCACCATACGCCCCAGTCCTGTCGATAGCTTTTAGCTTACCTCCGACAGTAGTTCCGGTACCATGGGCCTCAACATAGCTCACATCGGCTGGTCGTACGTTCGCATTGGCCAGGGCTTCGCGCAGAACTCGCTCCTGTGCTTTGGCATGCGGTGTCCCAAAACTCGTCCCGGCACCATCGTTGTTCAAAGCCGAGCCCCTGATAATTGCCAAAACATTGTCGCCATCGCGTCTTGCATCAGCGTAGCGTTTCAGGACGATTGCACCGCAGCCTTCAGCTCGAACGAAACCGTCTGCGGCTAAAGAATTGAAATGAACGATTCAATAATCGAAACAATTAAACAGATAAATATAACTATTATGGCCAGAGGAAGTTAACATACATTCATCAAACGTTTTACAATGATTATCCTTTGACAAAACCACAGCCTCTCGGTCATCACCGGAAAGAGGGTTCAAGACCATGAGAACTAGGTTCACACCGCTGGAAATGCAAAGACTCGTTTCACCACGTCGAAGACTTTCACAGGATAAGTGCAAGGCTCCCATTGAGGACGAACATCCGCTATAGAATTTTGAATAATCATCTCATTAGCGCAATAAATATTGCAGTGTTGAAGCTACAAACGCGGAGCCAATTTTGAGTAGTAAATTCTACAGTATTTATTTGTCGTATAATTTGACAAAATAATTACAGCCTAATACTAGCTGTATTTTGCGTGATTGGATGAATAGCCGGAGCCGGAAGTGTTTGAACAACTATTGAGCATTTTTCAGTTGACGGGAAAATAAATAGTAAGTCTAACTTATATGCTGTTTCATTTGATGATCGTTAACCGGTAAGTACTTCCGACGGTGAATAGCCTAATTGGCACTGAAGGTCAAACTACTGTTACTTTTAATTGTTTGGGAAGCTTTTAAGATTAACGGTACTTTCCGGTTTTCTGCTAATAAATGACGGGCACAAGCATTGTTTGGAGCACATTAAGCCAAGAAATGGAAAATTTGGTGCTATTGTATTGGGCTTTGGCCTATCAAAATGTATTGTTTCTAATATACGATTTGGGTGGCATATAAGCGTGCCATGAAAAAATAGAATATGCCTTGAAAAAGAAGAATGCTGCCATAAGGTAAAATTGGTCTAAAATCTAAAGGTTAGGTTAGTTATTGGTCATTTGGGTATTTCAAAAACTTAACCTAACCTGTAGAACGGCTCAATTTCGCCCGCTAACGTTTTAACCTGAC
>JAQFYT010000984.1:0-19336 GCA_034694925.1 Ceratophysella denticulata
ATTTCGATACACACAAAAAAAATCAGAGAAGTTAATTAAATATTCGTAGTGCCTCTGACGTCACTGGCTCCAGAACTCCGAGTCAATTTTTTTGTCCTATAAAAATTCTTGTTATTCTTACTGGTTCCAGATAAGCTTTTGGTATGTAAGGTAATGCAGACTATATATGTAGGTTGGAGGTATGTATATAGTAGGTACGTGCCGTTTCGTATTGATTCTGTTCGCTTCTTCTCGTTTAATATGAATTTTTTTTTGGTTTTATGATGATGATACATTCAATGTTATAAATTATTATGACAGTTTGTAAATAGGTTCTCCTTCTCTTCCTAATGGTAGCATTCCCAGACAAAATCATTACCATTATCATTCAACCAAATTCTCGTACTTACAATTTTACAATTTACAAACTGTCTCTCTGCGAAATAAGCACACACTTGGCCAAAAAAATTTTATTTTAATTCTTGGTAGTATAATTTTTCTAGACGAGCTGTAATGTTGAATGAGTACAAACGGTGGTGCAGATCTGTCGGCAATTAATTCCGACCCGACGCTTACAGGCCTTAACCTATGAAAATTGCTGATTCTCAGCTATATCGTACTCCGTGCTATTTTGACATAATAGCATAAAGCATAATAGAATAATTTCACAGATTCGTTTGTATTCAGAATTTAGATGTAATCAGGTTCATACAAACATTGGCACCAAATTCGGCGTCAGAATCCTGGATTTTTAACATACATACTCGAAGTTTGTGCGTCGTATTTGTTAGTACTTATGTAAATTAGCCTAGTCGGCGACTGACAAAAACCAGGTTGCTTACAGATTGGGTCTACTTACGTAATTCCTAGACATATGACAGAATACCGACGCTACTGGCATTGGCAGGGCATAGTATAGTAAATTAATTGGGACTAGGACAAGGCCAAGAGTCGGGCATGTGTAAAGCGTTATAGCACTATGTAGCAGTAAGGTAGGGTGAAAGGCAAGAACCTTGGTATAATGCTTTCACGTAGCGTCTTGGCATAACGTATTAAGGTTATTCTCGTATTTTGAATTCTAGCGGTATAATTGTGTTGCGTAGTCCATTTCATGCCTGTGATTTCATTGCCGCACCTATTTAATACGAACCCTGGCGAACTTTCACTGAACTGGGAAATTGATCACATTTTTCCCATTATAACATTACGATGAGATACCACCAAAATTCAAAACATAAAAATAACCTTAAGCTTAACAGTTTTTTTTTTGCAATCTCCCCCGTGCAAAAATGAGATTCAGATGTACCTCGCCAACTTCATTCATTTTAGACAAGTCTTCACTTTCAACGTTTCAATTTTCCATGACATATGTTGTACGTTATACGAAATAGACGAAATGCGTGCAGACTAAACGCACTTGCTCTTCATTCGTCTGATGACTGTCGACTGTGACCGTATTCTGATGAAGAGACAATGAGAAACCTTGTGTTGGGACATGACGCTAGTTCTTCGTTGAGGAACCATTGCAATTATAGAGGGGAAAGATAGAACTGGATCCAAAAATTTGGCACTGGAACAAACAACTGACGTAGGTATGTAGCTGTATATATAGGTATAGAACTAGAGCTCATATTTCGCAGATATTCCGCAAGCTTGAATTTTCATATTTGTTAGACGCTACGGCGTAAGTTATGTAAATTGCCTCCGATTCTACATAAAACCAAGCGTTTGTAAAATAGCTTATAACCGGATAAACATTTGAAATAATTGTAAATTGCAACGATTTTGAGTTCCGGAGCAAAATTAAGGTTAATATTACGGTTACGGGTAAATGACACGTTGCAATTTTGGAATTAATTAATAAGAAGCATCTTCTTTCTTGAGATGGGAATAAGACATAGCAACTAGCAACGTCAGTTCAGTACTAAAATGCAATGCAAGTATCTGGCTGAGTACTAAATTTAATTATTCCCTTCGTTTACTACGTGCTAAAAGCTGACAAGGGACATAAACCTGACACCGTTGTAGGTTTCTGTATAGTTTATTGACAGTGTTCTGCCTAGGCTCATTTTACTGGTAAATTAAGGAAGATGGCATACACCCTCCTGTAGACTACAGATTAACAGCTATCTGTTGTGGTGGAAACCCGAACGATTAGCATTTACGATTTGGACACTAATTTTATGGTTGATAAAATTTTACTACAGTTACGTCTACACGTCTGGCTGTTCTGAAAGCTTTTAGCACGTGCTGGTTTGAATGCTTGAATACTCTATAAATAATTTTAGTTTCTGGGCAATGAATTTTTGAAATTGGGGTGTCTGACTGGCGACACGCGGATATTATAGTTATTTTCTTTATGAATTCGTAAAATAGGTTTAATATTTTCATATTTTTGGGGTTTTTGCAAAAACAAGCTTACAATAGCCAAACACCCTTAATGTGTTCAGTAAAGGGTTGTCTGTATGCATGGGTATGTATTTGTACCTAGGTATATCTATATTATGTGGATTACATTGTACTTCCACCAAGGAAATTGGGTATGGCGCCTTCCAGCTCCTTACGCCTAATTAGTGGGAGTATCTTTCTCGTTAAGGAGATCACAGATCACCGAAAAAGCTTCTAGGTATATACATTATTATGTATTTGTACAAATACTTCCACATTTTTTAAAAGTTGATCTTCAGGCTAATCCTTAAACCAAACGAACGGCTGCAAACAGTATGCTATGTTGTATGGCTCTTTCTCTATGCCTATGCCCTGGCCTGGCCTATGTCACTTGCACTTGAGTATATGGAGTTATAAATGGCGTGTTGCCTTGGATTTTTTTTTTTGCATCTTCTTCCTTAACGTCCAATTTGGCATCGCACGACGAAATTTTCATGAATTTATTTTCTTGGCTCTGAAAGACCCAGACTTGAGAGAGCATACTGTAAGATAGAGTTTGTTAATGCAGCCATCTTCCTTCCCCAAATGACTTCGGCTGTAATAACCTTTAACTTAAATTGAAGGGAAAATGATGTGCAGTCTAACCTTAACCATTAGTACGTACTTATTAGAGTGGGCCAGATGGATGCAGTTTTTTTTTTGTTTTGTAGCTCGAGCCACCATTCTGGAACCATACGACGTTTTTTTTGCGGCTCATTTTTGTAATTTTTTTGGTGCATTTAGGCCGGTTAATAATAAGCTTTACATTCGTTTTTGAAGTAAATTTTAAATTTAAAAATTAGTTATGTTTCTGTCTTTGTACGCCAAAACTGATCAAAAACTCAAATTTCAACCCTTTTACCTCATACCCACTTTTGCTTAATGAGCATTAGCCCATATTAACTAATGCATACTAATCTAACCCGTCATCGTAGGAATACCATGGCCATCCGTCATGTGTACCATACCAGTCCACTGTGGGAAGGACAAGTTTCCTTGTACAGATTCATAGACTGCGTCATATCAGAAGCCTGGGCTCGAGTAGTGTATTTAGGTACCTGTTGTGTGGCGGAATGAACCCTAAACCAGAACGTGTTGTTTGATTAGTAATTATGCTAATTTTTGGAATTTTTGATGATGTGTTTATTGTCCGATAAAATGGCCGGTGCCCTTACAGACTATATTACATAATAATCCCATTTGGAATTTTTAATTCACACAAATTTCAGGTTCAGAAGAAGCGGCGTATTATTGGGCGGATCCGTTGTCGGAATGTGAAGAATGACTGTCCCAAACTGGAATGTGCTGAAGCCGTCACGGTGGCGGGTCAATGCTGCAAAATGTGTCCTGAACAAAGTAAGTTAATGATAATATGTTTTGTCTAAAAAATATAGCATTTGTGTGTTTTGGCATCATTAAGTGTCGGAATTGATTCGTATGCTTGTCTTTTAAGAATATAGAGGGCAGAGTTTTTCCGCGCTGTAATATGACTCCAGAGATGGCGTCCGGATGTGCAAATCGAAAATGAGCTCTTTAAATTTCATTTTCTCGCATTTGTTTTTAACCAATTTTGATATTTAATACCATTCTGGAAAGGGTAGAAGTTACTGAATCTTGTGTAGAATAGACTCATCTAATCAATTTTGAACTTACTCAAAGCTGTAATTTGAAAATACACAAACAAATTTATAACCACGCCCTTATGAGAAAGCCGGTTGATTCTGGGTCTAACTGGCACAAAAACCGCCTGAAGATTAAAGATCAGATCAGACTCGTCGCCTTGAATAATTGTACCTCAAGCTAAAGGGTTTTCCTTATTTTGAACATTTGCAGCGTAGTATATAACATCCACATAAGAGTTTTTGCAGGATATTATATTATACTGATTTTTTCTTAAAAAAGTTGACCCTTCTTTACTTTGATTCTGTTGAATAGGAGCATAAAAGTCCCATGTAGGGAAAACAATGAACGTTTGTACAAAGATGGTGAGAGGATTAAGTCAAAAAGATTAAAAGATTCCATTTCTGTTTAGTGGTTTTGTTTCCATTCCATTTCTACTACATATATAAAGATAAGATGCAGTTCTGGTTTTTCTGTGCCTCGTCCAAATAATCCCTGACTCAAATTACCATTACTTATTACACTTGCAGTTTTTGACCTTTCTCATCTGCGTCAGTTTATTTTTTTTTCGTTTTACTCTCCGGGGCTGGCTAGGGTTTTTTGAGTAGTTGGACTGATTTGGCATTGAGACTGGCTTGACTTGTGGTTGAATTGGAGTCTTTCACGAGAATCATATGACTCTAAAAATATTATGCATCTGTTTCAATGCGATTTTATTTTTTGGCATTTCTTCTGTGCAGATTCGGATAACCAAACTTCGGACGCCGTAGATGACGTGGATATTAATGAGAATAACAAAGGTGAGTTGCTGGTTCAGTTGCATAAGGATTTTTGTGAAAGAACCGCTTGAATAAAATTTCGTAATTTCTCGTTATATTCTTTTTTAGAATACGCCGCATTGTTAACCCCACGCTCGTCAACGCTGATTAAGTCCTCGACCGGATTGGGTGAACCAATGACAACTGGCTTGGCTTCCGGACGTTTCATGTTCCTGCATCGAAATCTCTATTATTCCTTCAATCACAACGATGGGCTTCCACGACCCAAATACATTCAATTTGTTGACCCTGACGGCAATGTGGTCGAGGAACAAGAAGTGACCATTAACAACTACCAACAGGAAACGAAGAAGATTTGCGGTGTTTGGAAGAAATTGGCTCGGGTTTACCGGAAATTACTGAAGGAGGAAAAATTGTTTGCTGCTCTCGTCACGGAGAAAATCGGGGCGGACAATGACCGATTTTTGGCTGGACGGGTTGCCAAGCAGAAATATGTGGCTACGGAGCTGTACTCGGCGCTTCTGGAACCGTCGACTCAAACTGTAAGTTTACTTAGTTTTTAATGGGCATTTAAAGTCACATTGATTATACCACCGCTAAGGAGTTTCTGTAAAATGAACACATAGGTGCATATTTAACTGTAAAACGTTCCATACATAATTCGGTCTGGTCGATCGTGAGTCCATCTATCTCACATCCGCGTAAACTCGAATAGCTTCCATAACCTTAATCTTTCGTTGAAATTATCAGACAAATCTGGTCAGTTCTGGGTAAGCAATTTTTACCAAACGGTTGCTCAAGTATCGAACTTATTTTTTATTCTATCTATTTGATCATTCGTTTTAAAACTCTTTATCCCAAATGGCCTTCACACGTAGCTAAAGTCCCGACTCGCGACTAGACCCCAGACATACGCAAAAATACACACATTCACAGCCAAGCCAGGAAGTTTATGAAATTGAAACTTGAAATTGTCACTGCAATTTTTCTGTCAAAACGATGAACATGATATATTTTCATTTTTTCCTAAGCCTCGTTTCCAATTATAATTCCACAACGGGGTTAAGAAGTCGTCGAGTCTAATGGAATATGACAGTGTCTGAAATCTTTGAATCTTTAAATCTTGAACTCCTTGGCACATTGGGCTATTGGGCATCGAATTGAGCAAATGCAGAACACAGTTCACTACGAGATGAAGACCCTCCTACACACCCGAAATTCCGACGGGTGGTCCGACCTAATAAATCTCTAGCTTCCGAGTCTACGCGTCCCCAATAAAACATTTATTGAACTCCCCAGCGTGCAATAATCAAATCGTTTTCGAAATAAGAAATGTCTATGTTATGTTACGAATCAGATATGAGCTGGCTCCGTTATAACTGAAACCAGGAACATTACCGTAGATATAGATACTGTAGTTTGGGGTATTCGTAGGTGTGATTGAAATAAATGGTTTCGAATTGGTTATTGAGACGATCGAAGGTTTATTGAGCCAAGTAATGGATTGTTATTGATTTTTGATGTAATTAATTTTTTTAAATCTTTTTCCAGGGCACGGGAGGCATGGGCGTTATTTCTATTTCTCCTTCAACTGGCTCCATTTACTTGAACGTTGTTTTCAATGGGGATGTTACGGAAGATCGGGATATTGGGATTACCGTAAAAATTGCGGACTCGTCCGGCCTGGGCGTGGAAGAGTCTGTCATTCTCCCGAAAATCCAGTATGAAACGAATACGATGGAGGTCAGGACAATTTTGGAAAAGACCCAACTTGAGTCACTCTCCCGTGGTTCCCTATTCATCGTGGTCTACTCCAAGAAAAATCCGGAATTTAGACTCATTGGCTTTGTACAGTCCAGGTAAGAATATGCCAGCTAATTAAATAACCAAAAATCTACTGTTCGTTCGTGCATACGAAAGTTCTATTCAATTTATATTCGTTTAGGACAACCTGTGACATTTTCGACACGATTCTGTCCTCCGAAGATTCAACCACCGTGGGCTCAGGCGTAGCTTGGGTATACCCTCTCCCCGACGGAACCTGGTCCTACAACATTCAGCTCCCAGCCGAACATACGATCACAGACAATTCCCGTGCTAAAATTGAAACGGGTCGCAAGGTCTTGGAAGAATTACCATTTACCCTCTCCACGAACATGACCCGAGAAGTGGTATCAGGCATGAGCTCCCGATACTTCCAGCTTCTGTACGAGGAGAATATTTACCTCTCCGTGGTCACGGATAAGGGAACGCTTCGTGGTAAATTGGCTTATCGCGGATTCGGAGATGCACAGCTTTCGGACTCTCCCTTGATTCTGCAACCTGGACCGAGTCGAACGGATCAAAGGGCCCAGGGTCTTTTGTGGTTGGGCGTGGATACTGGATGTGGATTGAATTACCAAATTACGCTTGGACAACGGCCACAATCTGAATTAATGCGTCTGGAACTCGTGGAAATGCCTGGACTGCATATTATGGGACTTCCGGTTCAGTCTTATGTGCTGGATGATTTCGAGGCTTCGGAGTATGAAGGAGAATTCAATGAAATTCAAAAGTAAGTGCATTTTACCAAGTTCATTCCATAATTTAATCTATTTTTTAAAATTAGAACCGTATTTCAAAATAATAACATGAAATTTTTTCTGAACAGGAACACGTTTGTACACATGAATGCGGGTGACGCTCTTTTCAAGATTATTCGGGTTAATGATTCAAGCATTCTTGCATCGGCGTCTTTGAGCAATGTAAGTTCAGCAACAGCTAAACCTTATGAATTTTCTTAATTTGTAGCAATAATTCTAATGTATGCTTTGAATTTATATTTTTAGGTCCGTGTACCGAGCAACTGCCTACCGGCGCGACTGGAAAATACGTTTGACCCTTACATTATTGAACCTGAAGACGACAGTGCGGCTACCCCAGCTCCAAGCAAATGCTTCTATGAAAGTATGGATTTCAACATTTCAGGATTTTTGCGGTGTATTTGTAATTTTGTAATATTTTCAGATTTGTTAATATTGAATATTTGATTGCATTTCCAGATGAAATGAGAGAGGAATACTCACAATGGGCCCCTTCCAACGATACCTGTCAGATGTGCAATTGTTACAAGGGTCAAGTCAAGTGCGACACTGTGGTCTGTCCAGTAGTGGACTGTGTCAACCCCGTGCTTCTTACCGGTGAATGCTGTCGAACTTGTTTGAGTAAGTTTTTAACTAATTTGCATTAAAACGCTCTAAAATTACGTCAAATCCATCGACGGTCAAGAGTAAACTTTTGAAATTCTTTAACTTTAGATCCAGAGAAATCTATTAAAAACTTCGGACGGGGTTGCGACGTGAAAGGAGATCGATTCCATCCGGCTGGATCTTCTTGGCATCCATACTTGGTTCCAAATGGTTTCAGCGTTTGCACGACTTGTACTTGCAATGTAAGTGAATACCTACTCGATAATATCGACATTTTTGCAGAGTTTCTTGAGATTTTGCTAATATTTACGATTTGTTTGTTAATTCCAGGATGATCTTTCGATGGAATGCAAGAGGGAAACTTG
This sequence comes from Ceratophysella denticulata, assembly GCA_034694925.1. Taxonomy (NCBI): domain Eukaryota; kingdom Metazoa; phylum Arthropoda; class Collembola; order Poduromorpha; family Hypogastruridae; genus Ceratophysella; species Ceratophysella denticulata. The sequence goes on from JAQFYT010000984.1 coordinate 8,359, forward strand.
CCCGCGACTCAAATGCAGCTCTGATGTAGCCTATTACCCACGACCCCTGTCCTGCTGCAAGGTTTGCCCGGCCCCCAAGGAACACTCTGACTCTGTTCAGGACGACGTGTACATTGTGACCAAGGGTCCTTCTGAAGCTGACGTCTTGGCTGCTGGTGGATGTAAATTCCGAAACGAGTTACGCATGAACGGGGAGGAATGGAATCATCGACTCGAACCGTTTGGCTATACCCCCTGCGTCGTTTGTTCGTGTCGGGTAAGATATGTCAACGTAATTTCTGGGAAATCTTTTACAAAATTACCGTCGCGGACGTTGTAGACCTGTAGCGTTAAAGATTTATAACTAATTTCTTGATTTTGTGGCATTTTCAGAACGGTAGTGCGAAATGCGGTCGAACCAAATGTGAGGCCCTCAGCTGTGAGGTCAAGGTAACAGCGGAAGGTGAGTGCTGTCCCAAATGTGCACCATCCCCAACGTCAACACTCATGAGGCTCAGCTCCGTCTCCTCCAGCGTGAATACGAACAAACCAGTACCGACCCGGAAAAAACAACAGACGAAACATCGACCGCGAGCTGGACTTCCTTCAAGGCATTTCCCCAACAGTAACTAAGGATTTTACCTTTGACCCTTATTCAGATGTCCTTGTGACCCCTCCTATGTATAACCTAATCCTGTAATATAAATATTTTTTAATTTATGTGCGAATCCCCATACCATACAACTGATTTTTCTTGTTTTTACAATCTACAAACCAACAGCATTAAGTTTATTTTTTGAACGGGTATAAATTATAACTGATACAAACTATTAAACTTGTACATATTGTACAGGTTTGTGTATTCGTCATGCTTCTGTTTATTTTCAGTGTTCATTTATGTAGTATTTTGAGACCGATGAAGGCGATGAAGCTCTATATTGTATTTCTTGTGACTCGGTGCGTTAAAATCAGCGGCGTACTTTGTGTATGTACTGATTTTTTTAAGTTAGGTTTTTTAGTTTCTAAATTCTTTTTCTTTGTGAAAGAAAACGAAAAACTGTGCCAAAGACTGATTTTTTGACTTATTAAAAGGTTAAAAAACTTGTAAATACCGGAAGATGTTACTGTACGTACATTAATTATCATATTTTTAAGTTTACATATGTTTTACAGTATACAAAGTTCATTTTCGCTCATATCCGTTATCACAGCACCCACCCCATACCTCACCTCACAATTATATGTTAACTACGACGGGTCTCATATTATTAACTTAATTTATTACTGGCTAATTAACTAAAATACATAACTGTGTACACTTCAGACTGGAAATGGAAACGAAAAAAGTTGAATTTTTGCTGTTTTTTTTTCTTCAATAATTGCTAAAAACTGTGTGTAAAAATAACCCGAAGGTCTCGGAATTTAAAACGAAATACTTTTTTATACTCTTAAGTTTTAGTTAGTAGATTAGTTATAGATTGTTAAAATAAATTTAAGATAGGTGAAGTGTGTAGTTGGCCCCGTTCTAAGAAAATACGTCCGCGGAGAGCGTAGATTGTGGCCCGCCCTCACGGCACTCGGGCCTCTGTACTGTACTGTATTGTATTATGAAGCGACGTGTGGTTTAAGGCTCTCCCGACTGTATTTTTTTATTTGGTAGAAATGAGCTAAATGAAATAAGAAATGCTTAGTTAATTAACTTGTAAATATGTACAGGTATAGGTCAAATGGCCAAAAACAAACTACAATTCTGCAACATAGAGAAGCTATTTTGCCGTTCAAAGTTCCTTGTTAATTAATAGATTTTTATTTTTTATTTTGGAATGAGTGCTACTATTATACTTGTATTTTACGGGTCATTCCACCTGTAATATTGGAATGATTAATTCATAATTAGCCTAATTTTAGTGTACGTACAAATGCTATAGTATTTAGCCTAACTGAAGCAGCTTACCTCTCAGTATCGATTATTTAAATGTATATTTATTAGTTTATGGTTGTACTATTTATAATTACAAGAGCTTACTACACGTAGAGCATGCTTTATATATGTAAAAATAATTAGTTTAAGGCATTTTCGACATTAATTAATTAATTGTTTAGTTTAACGCTTTACTCTGAATACCATATAGAAGCTATAGTACATGTGCCATTATACCATTATATGGAATGACGATAGGAGAAGGGAATAAATGCCGCCGTGCACAATGTACCTAATTAGAAATACTTATTTTATTACTCGTAATTAATTTACATAAGCTAACATTGTATTTAGTGTATTAATTTCAGTTTTGTTTTGTAACCACTGCCAAGTCGTTTTAATTTATATTAGTTGCTGAATATGTGGAAATTAGATTAATTTATAATTATATTGGTACATTGTTTGAACAGAGAATTGGAATGTGGAATGCTCTGCTGGCTAAGCAAATGGAAGTGATATCTATGACAAGGGAATGCAGGGAGTGTGTAGGGCTTTGCTCTGTTCGTCGTTTTTATATATTAGTTAACTGTAGTAAGTGCTAAACTGATAAGATTAAGATTAAGATTACGGTGTACTAAATAAGAAATATAAAATACATACAACTTCGGAAGCTGGTTTTTCAAATGAAGTTTGTTCTTTTTTTCTGGAGGAAGTAATTTGAAGAGAAAAGTGATGGGATAATGGATAATGGATACCTAATAAAGATTACATTAAACACAAATATCCGTTAATGATTCGTTGTCTAATTGACTTATGTACGACAATAATTAACATTGTTGCAGTGCTGTCGAGGAAAATTTCGAAAATACTTGCGGTTTATGTAGTGCAAGAGTACGACCGTGTGTGTACGTGTATGCAGTGCATTCAGCATACCTACCAAGAAATGAGCGTTTACATTTAGTATAGCCTACGTGGAGAAAGCCGGAGAAAGTTAAGTTCAAACCACACGCAACGCAAAGGCGCATAAAGGCAGACACACGTACGTAAGGCTAAGGCGACACCTAAATAATTGTTTAAAATTATTTTTAGTCCATTTTATTTACACGGTATACACCCAAATGATTTGAAACTAGTTGTCTGGGGTATCACCACGTACAAAACTGTCGTAACGAAGTAATCAGAGAAATCATCAAAATTTAAACTAAATACTTTTTAACTAAATGGGCCTGACTCCAATTGTTCTTTAAATTAATTACTGGCCTTGAACCAAACCTGAATTTTGATCAATTTGGATAAAATACAATATTTATTTTATTAAATCAAGCGAAACAACTCCAATATTAATCTAATATTTGAAACCTAATCTTGCCTTAAAAGGCAATGCGAGTGTATAAAGGCAAAGCTATAAATACAAGTACATGAATAGGTGTAGGTGTATTGGACTAACCCAAACTATCTTCGTCCGTAAATCCTGCAGAATACAAACTTTGGTCCAGGAGAAAGTCCGGAGAAAGTTGAGTCGACTAGGCTGTCCGTATTTAAGGTCACTACGACGATATTCAAATGATACTTTTGATTTCTCAATAATTGATAGATATATCACGGATTTAGTTTAAAAAGTACGATTTCGGACCAGTTGTCGAGAAGTGGAAAATGCGTGCAAGAAGTAAATTACAACACCGGTTGATTTGGCCTTTTTTTCACAATGCACGCTGTACTCTTCTTATCACTGTATCTCCACGTCGTTTCCAACCTCATGACCTTCGTAGACAGCGCAAAACTTGATGAAAAATGCACAACTACATGTGACCCTTGGACGTTTGGTAATCAAGAATTTGACGTAAAATGCTCAAAAGGCAAAATATGTGTCTGTGAGAAGGGAACCGCAGTGGTGAAGTTGGGAAATCAAAAAGTTTGCTTCGGAAAAGAAAATCATACATGTCGGAACTTTGACCCCAAACCCATTACCTATGACTTCACCCCAACCCAAATCTTTTACCTCAACCAGGTTCGGGAGGACGAGCATTCCGGAAGACTCTGTATCAGTGGGAAATGTAAAATGATTCAGAAAACTTCAACTTTGAACGAAAGCGTGTGCACTGCTGGGGTATGGAACAACACTCTCTATGGCTTCGAAAGAAAGAGAATCACGACTACCACGCCCAAGTCAAACGATTCGAGTCATGGAAATTTGACCAAACGGACTCGTACCTTCAGCTTGGTCACTGCGTTAATGGTTTCTAGTATTATATTCTGTTTGATTGCACGAATTGTTAACAATTAACTATAATGGAATGCTCGATAAATGCATTAGAAATTCGAATTGTATAATTAATGCACAATTTACTATTTGCACCTACCTAAGGTAGATAAAGTGTACAACTTTGTACTACTGAGTGATTTACATACAAATAAATCATGAACTATAGAATTTTGACGATACCGGAACTTGGATTTGATATAATTTGATCATTTTTAGGCATACATTAGCGTGCAAGTTCAGAAAATTATTAAAAGGGCTGTCGTTTTAATTTACACTTAACGGAGCCGTTTAGGAGAAAGTGGGTGAAAGTCGTAATGCGCATATACTGATTATGCAGAATTAATATGTAGAACAGGATACATGATTCCTATGCTAAGGTACGTATGATAGCGTAAGTGTTTCCTGACCCAATCTTAGCATTGCATAATTTTAAAACAGGTATTACAATTAGTACCTAAACATGAAGCTTAATATATTGTATGGTAACTTAAACTCCACCGGTTCGCCATATATCTGAAGGTTATTATATCTAATTCAAGCACCCAGCTTACGAAACGGAATAATATCCAAAATTGATTTAAATTATTGAATGCCAAGTACACGAACATGATATCAAACTCATACCTGGACCATAAGGCATACTTTCTGAATCCATTAAATATTTCAAAACTTTATCGCCTGACTTCCACGTAAGAAATTAGCACTCTCGGGAATTAAAATTCGTGTCAAGTCTACAGCTACAGAAGTAAAGCTTTATTGTATTGATATTCGCCCTCTCGAGCTTGTTTGCTTGCAGGGTTATTCGGTAAATGTTTTTTTGCAAATAAGCTTGTTTATTGCTGTAAATATCTAACAAAGAAAGTCATGGGCCTGGGTCACCAAAGCTTGAATCCGGGTTACATGGAACCACCATCCCTTCGTGCACAACTCCGTGTGCCTACAATTAACAAGGAATACATTCAGGAGTGTCTCCGACTTCCGGATCAATTTTTGGGAGCGTGTACGCTCAAAGAAGGGACTTTTGTGACGCTCGTGGTTCTCCAGGTTCGTGTCAATAATCAAAATTTATATATATAGAGTTTAAAAAAATATCCCAGCCATTTTTAAGACAATTCCATATTTTGAATTTTGGCGTTATCTCGAAATGTTAGCGTTAGCTACTGGGCCAAAACACACGCTCAGGGTCGCCAGATATCAAACGATAAAGTCAAAATTTCAAAATATAAAAATAACCAAAAAATAACCTTAAATCATTTCAACAGAGCGTTGCGGTAATCGTCGTCACGTTCCTGCTCACCTTGCTGTACGGCTTTCCGAAACAAGTGGAGGTAATTATTTATGGACACAAGAATTTTGTGCATTTCTAATAATCAGTAACATTAACAAAATACATAAATACTTTCTGAATTTGACAGGCTTTCTGGATTGATAAATTCAAGTCGGATTTTGACCCGTATCAGGAGAATGAGGAACAGGAGCTCATCAGCAGGCTTTGGAATAGTGAGTTTCTATAGGCTATAGCATATACAATAATTAAAATCATTGTAGATTTTATGGTACATTGCCATTACATCAGTTAATTGTGCGCAATCCTGGTTATAAAGCGCATGCCTAGCGTTTTTTCAAAATTGTCACCTGTAGTTAAACGTATGATAATTTAAATGGGGAAGCGTGTATGACAATTTCTTGCAGTGTGGGACGACATTACGCTCATTACGATTGGGGTCCATACGGGATATTTCGCAACCGGAATGCTTGTGGCCTACGCACTCTGCAAGCGAAATGTAAGAAACTGACTGATAGTTTGTTTAAGGCTATTCTAATGATTTCATTGTTGGAATTTTTGTTCTGAATTTTGAATGGTTTCTGTAGGCCCACCCATTCTTGTACGTTCCCTGGCTGCTTTACACGGGGTTCATGGTATTCAGCTGTTTTGCGGCCGCGACAACGATGCTGTTCTATCTCTTCTACGTCGCCCAATACCGTGACATTTCCGTGACGACTGACTGGGTTCCGCTCATTCTGGTCTACGTCTACGCCGTTTTCTGGTTCTATGGATTTATGGTCTCAATTGCGCATTACAAGGTAGGTTTACAAGGTTTTAGTTGAAGCTTAAGGTTAGCTAAGCTGATGCCTAATAAATAATTCAGCTATTATGTTCCTATCAGTATGGATTAGGAAATCTATAAAATGGACCTATGTCCGTATTGCTAGAATCATTCCCTTGAAATATTAATGAGCTCAAGTCAGCCAACACATTATTTATTCACAGCGCCGACGAATTGTGAAATTTTGGAAGGACCAGAACAAGGAGTCACTCGGAAACTTGTATTGAGCATGGGCTGGGGTTCAGAAGTCGGTACAACGAAGAATAATATACAATTAGTCAATACCAAAGGATTATAATTAGAGTTCTAGCTACCTGTACCTGTACTTTGAAGCAAAAATATTAGCAATTGGACAAGTACATTGTGTACATTATGTATTAGAGAGGCGTCAATATATGTATTCACACAAATGCTAGGGTACTAAAAAGCACACCCCACCCCACAGTACGATCTCTGATCGTAAAACGATTGTGTTATACTGTAAGGTACAGGTAAGAATGTAAATATATGCGATCCCGAGATCACGAAAGACACATATTGATATTTACACGGATTATCAATATTTAAATCTTAATTATCTTAATTATTACTCGATTCCTAGATTTAACCTCCGTATTAAAAATATATTATTACCTATATGTCTAACGAACAAATTTGACAACGGCGGTACGTATTTTCTTATTCTGATACAATAGCCCGCCCGCGATGCTTTCGTCACGATCGCGATATACTGTCACCTTGTAAAGTGTTCAGGCCATGTAACAGTGTGTTGTTACGGTTCCGATATAATCCTGGTTCTGTTATAACCGAACCGGTTCGTATATAGTATTGTATACGGTTCTTGCCAATTAAACACCGTCAGTCAAGCCAATCAGAATTAGTTAATCATGGAATCTGGACCAGAATTTACCGCTCTTTCTAATGGTGCATTCGGTAACATTGCTAACCTGCTGCAACATTGTCAAATTACCCATGAATTATAAACGCTCCAACATGCTTCAGTGTAATTTGACATTTTCAGAAGGAAAAAATATTCTGAGCTTAAAAATAATTACACCATTGAAAAGACCGACAAATTCCGGTTCAGATCCAATAATTATCAATTTCGAATTTGATTGAATATTGGTACCTAATTGGCGAAAACACTATACAATATTATATTATATGCGAACCGGTTCGGCTATAACAGAACCAAGATTATATCCGAACCGTAACATATACACTTTACTACAAGGAGAAGCTCTATGTAGTTGCATTAGCATGGCGTTTTACGAGTTCCAGGGTGAGTTACTTTAAAATACCTCTTTGTGGAAAACCAATAGATAAGCTGAGTCTTTAAACATACACACAATATATACACACCTAGATTACAAAGTTATAATTACAACGGCGCTCTACCATTCTGCTGAAGAATATCTTGTTTGCATAGGCCCTGTACTTTACAGAACTAGACAACGTGCATTTATGAACGTGTTCTTGACTAGAGTGGATAGTTGCTCTTAAAATAGCTCTAGCATGCCAGGTACACGTTTCTACTTCATACCGTATTTTTACACTACAGATTATAACAGATAGATATATCCCGGATTTGTTATGCGTATCTATGTTGGTATGTTTTGAGTCGGTGCTACCCGACTTTTGCAAACCGAGAACGGAAGTTGAAGGTTACAGGTGACAACGCAGAATATTTTCAAAAATATTAAAATATCTCACGAAAATGGCGGAATTAGCAAGTACCAACGAAGATACGTTTTTAGAAAGTGTGTGGCTAGGTTCTTGGTACAACACACGTGGTTTCCATCTACCAAAAATTCAGGAAATGTTCCTGCAACGAATATCTAATACCAATTTGGAAGAAGTGCTACGGGGATGTTCAACTGAATTAGATCGTGTGAAATTTATAAAACAATATTTTGACTGGGTGCCCGTGGATAAAGATCTGCTAGGGCTGAAGCGTAAGTGGGCTTTATACATCAAATTAACAAAATGCATTGACCTATGGTAATTAAGGCTTGTCTGAACGTTGCGGATAACATTTTGTTAGTCCACTCCACTACACAGAGAAATGCGAATCTATTATTAGTTCATTTAGCCTACGGCTGAGAGTAAGGATAATAGGCTTGCAAATCTCTGCCACTATCCTATGGTTCTCTATCGTCAAAAATAAAGGGCCTGAGATGAACGCTAATCCACGGCCAAGTAACGGTCAAGACAAGGTGTTACGAAAATTACTAGTCCTGTGTAATACTAAACGTTGAAACTTGCGGTTTAGTGGTATGGATTCAGGATGAGACTGCCTACAATATTGCTAGATAGGTTTTTGAAAACGACTCCAAAGCATTGAGATATGTGTGAGTACATTTTTACACTAATTATGGTCAATATTAAATTTTAATAACTTGAATTTTTGGATATTTATCAAAAATTCTTCTTTCTGAAACCTAGATACTTGCACCTTGGTTCTATAGCACCAACATGCTTGTCTTACGTTTAGTGTTAACGGAGTAGTAATTCGTGCAAAGTAATATCTTATGGGAGTTTTGCGTAGCATGTAAAACATTACAATACCTTAATACCCTTGAGGCGAATAGTTTTGAAAAAACTCGGAATGAACTTTTCACCTTTCGCTGTGTTTATGTTTTACATTCTTATTCCCAGAATATTCAAAAGCGTCTAAATTATCCAGTAAATTGCGAGAAAAGGCAAATTCGGAATACAAGAAACGGAATATGGAATCTGCTCTACGTGGATACAATCTAGCACTTTTATTTGGCCCTACGGAAGATCCTGAAACTACTCTAGCTTATGGGAACAGGTCGGCCGTGCTATTGGAATTACGGCAGCCGAAACTCGCTCTTTCGGATATTGACTGTGCTTTGCTGAATAAATGTCAATGTCCTGAAAATCTTCGTAAAAAACTAAACGAGCGTCGAGCAAAATGCGAAGCTATGATTTTGAAACTCAATAATTCAAATAACCAGGCAGTTCTAAGAAACCAGGGATTTTTCAATCTAATGTCTCCAAGCGAAACCATCCGTTGTGCAGAAGATTTCGTGAAAATTGACTATAGTTCTTATTGCGGTAGGAAACTCGTTGTAACCCAGGCAGTTTCATCGGGTAAGATGTCCCGATATTCGATACGAAGTACAATGGGATTATAATTATTATAGTTATGCATTAAGGGTTAATTTCATTTCCTAGGTTCAGTGCTGCTTGTGGAGAAGCCTTATGCAACTGTATTGGTCAACGGCCTGAGCTGGGATGTGGAACATTGTTATTTTTGTCATAAACGGATTATTGCCGGTATCCCTTGTACAAATGGAAGTTTCGTAAGTGCGAAGGAAAACCCATACTTTACCTAAAATTAATAAATTACCCTATTACTGCATATTTATTCACTAATATTAATTTCCAGGCGACGTTTTGCACCAATACCTGCAAAGACGCGGCTGACCAAAGTTTTCACCGGTTCGAACTAGGATTACTTCCTTATTTACACGTTCACAAAATGTCGGAATGGGAACGCCTCACCTTACGTCTTATTACGACCGCTGGTCCAACGACACTGTATAAGCTCTACAAATTACAAAATTCAGTGGCAAACGACGATACACCCGAAACCACCGTTTATGACTCCGGCTATCCCCAAATCTGCGGTTTGATTTCTCATGGTTGTCGAATTAACGACGTTTCAAATATCTTTAAATCTCTTGTACTAGTACAGCTATTAAAAGAATTTTCGAGTTTCTTTTCCAATTTGAATTTAAATTCTTTCGAAGATTCAGAATTCTCAGTCTTCGTAGCATCACTGAGTCTGCATCATCTGGAGAGCATTCCGTACAACGCTATTTCCTTCAGTGAAATTCAGCCAGATAATCGGAGCGTATCATTGTCATACGCTACGGGCGTCTTTCCGACACTGTCCCTCGTCAACCATTCCTGCACTCCAAATGCTATTCACGTAAAACGGTCCGAATTCTGTGAAACTTCCCTAATTTCACTCAAACCTTTGAAACCTGGTGAAGAAATTACAATTTCCTATGGCCCTATCTTCACCTTGAAAAATCGTCTGGAACGAAGACAAGAATTGAAAGACAAATATAATTTTATATGTCAGTGTGAAGCGTGTAAGGAGGATTGGAAACCGGTTATGTCGAATCCGGATGGAATTTTGAATTTATCCTGCGATCCTTGCAAAGGTCGTGATAAGTGTTGTAATTGTTTGGAGAAAGCACTAGCATTGCATTCGCAAATAGTGAAATATGAATCTCAATTACATGAAGCACATAAAATGCTCAAAAACAGCGGATCATCAGGGAATATACTGAAAGTGATACAATTGCTCAAACCCTGTTTGGATTTCTTTGGAACTTTCCCTCCGAATTATGAACTTACACAAGTGGCACAGGAATTATTTAAGAAGGCTATGGTAGCTTTTGCAGCGACATGCTGAATTTTGTATTTGAAAAGAGTGAGTGATTCTGCCTGAATAATTGTAGATTGCGCATGTAACCAGTAGATCTGTTAGTTGTTACAACGATTTGAAAATAAATGCCGACCGTGACTTAAGGTAATTCTTTTGATGTAGGTAACGTAATCCTATGACCAATACGCAAGTTTTCAAATTAAACCGCTCGCTCCTTAAGGGGAAAAGGGTAATTTAAACCGGGATTTAACCCAAGAAAATAAGGGTCCAGCTCGATACCA
>JAQFYT010000985.1:0-19328 GCA_034694925.1 Ceratophysella denticulata
TTCTTGTCGGACATAGTAGAGAACACTGTTCACCAAAATAGGTTCCTGGCTTTGGGCAGTGAGAGACGACACTCCAGGTCAAAACTTGTCAAATAGTTTAGGCCAAAAGTTGTTTTAATTAAGCCAGAAAAATATTGATTCTCCCAAACATGTCCTTAATCTCAGGATTGGCAATACTTCAAAACCTGAAATTTGATGCAGAATTTTTCAAACAGCCGCGACATTATTTTTGGTACGACCCTCTTATTTTTATTTGTAAGCAATTCTGTCGAATAGACTGTCAATACATCTTAATGATTAATAAAACATAAATAAATGTAAATATAAAGGTACACAGATTATGACAAGCATACAAGCCATACGTACAGATGCAGATGGAACGGACTCGCACGATAAGTCGAAAATGCATAAAACAATACACTTCGTCTAAGAAGCCCGAGCTGCAGCCAATTCGTTCAAATTAGCGGTTTACGGGTCTACCCACATCCAGATCCACCCCATGAAGGTTAAGGTTAGAGTCTGCTCGAGGCTTATCTCCCAAGGCGCCCTGCCTCAAACCAAGCGTCGTAAATGCCGGAATTCCTGAGTGATTATTCGTAGCCGTAGTATACGAAAGCAGGGAGAGCCCAGAGTTTAGGGCACGTAAGACAGAACGTGCTCTCAGGACTCGGGTTAGAAGGTCGAGAGACAAATGGTATGATATAAATGATGGATCAATTTATCTGTCCAACACTCTTTTCTTTCTCATCTATTCATTCCCTGTCCCCTTCCCTACTTTCCTCAATTGGGAAAGCTCTGCTGACTCCCATGCAAAGCAGAGAATAGAAGAGATGGGACTTACTTAATCGATTATAATTATAACCCCGGCCTTCTTCTGAGAGATGATGTATAGGGAATTTAATGGGGACATCAGATTTAACGGATCGAGAGACTCTTTCACTCCCTCAACAATCCTTCAACCTAGATATGGCTTTCTTCCTTCCTACTAATATGAATTCTACTCTCGGAAACTAAGTGGCGTCATTTGAGTTCCTAACAGACTTATGATGCTAGAATGAATAAAATGTGTGGTACTTTTGGATTTTGATTCTGGTTCTAAGTCAATTGCACAGCGTCTAACAGTGTTGTACGACTGAGCTGAAGATATTACACATGATTTTATATGTACCTACACAGTTTGTCCTCGCATATACAGGGTATTCCATAACCTATCTGTTTATTTAAGGTTTTAATTGTCGCTTCGGTGGGGCATTTTTGAGTGGCAATCCGTGCACGAGTCTACGCTTTGCGACGTTTGACAACTGGGTCGGAGGGGGTATTCTGCGGCGTTTGAAAGTGCGGAATGTAGTAGCCTTACTCCAGGTTTGCTTGGCTTTACGTTGACTGAAAATTAGATTTTATGACCGAGAGGCTGACCAGCAGTTCAAATATCGTAGACCCGTGCACTTTCTGAAGTTTTAAATAGCGCAAATACAAAGGTTCAATATTAATTTGGGTGTTTTGCTACGCAACCGCTGTATATTTTAGTTTGCAAACCAAAGTCGTAGCTCGGTAGCTCGTCAGTATACGCCATTCAACGACTTTCCCTACGCTTCTTCTGCTCAATTTGAATTTCAGGTACAGGAGTCACAAGGAACATTATACAGCTTCTCATGTCATTTCCTCCGAATTTGGAATCATAAAATCCTCAACTTTCACTCCTTCCACCCCACAAAATGAGATTTTACCATGAATAGGTCTACCCTAGCCAAAAATCCGAATTCCGTGCCCTAGCCATGTGCCAACTTTTTACAATATCGCATATCGCCTTGTAAGTACAAAAAATGTGATATTTTCAAGGAATATTTTCAGTGTAATGTAAACTATAATACAACGTTGTTTGTGTTTGCAAATAATAGAACAATATCTGTAATATGAAATGAAATCATGAAGCCCAGTGAATTATTTAACAGTGAATAAAACTGTAATTTGTTTGAAGAAAATAGTAAAGCCCATTCTGCCCAACGACCCTTGTTTACGAGCCAAGAAGCATATGACCAAGTGCTTGAGTTCTGTATTATGAACTTTCACAACAGCCTGAGTTAATTGTACGACTTTCACCAGAACTCCCGTCCTAGCCTGAGGTAGCTCCAATTGGTTGAATCTTTGAATTCTATGCCCGGACTATTGTTTTATTTTATTGTTTTCTCAGCTACCGTCTTCTGTGACTCCAGCACTCCGCGGAGAGTCTTTAGAAAAGATCTTAACTACGACCCAAGAACATTTCTCTGTATAAGAAGAAGGCTTACGGGTTTCTGCTCAGCAATGAAGCTGTATTTCCACCCTAACAACACCGAACACCGTCAACACGACGACACCCTAACTTTTTGAACAGGAGTAGATAGGGATGGCTATGGCTAGGCTGACGACAAGAAGCATAAAGGAAAGAATTATGGGTCTGGCTACTTAAAGGGAAAAGTCAAGTCCGGCCAGGCAAGCACAAGCAAAGGCTTCGGAGAAAGTCTCGACGAAACTCGAAGAGGCTTTATGAAAGCGAAAGCTATAGATAGAGCTTTACAACATACATAAAATAATGCAGATGTAAGTTCCTATTTTGAGAAACGACGAAAGTTTAAGACACGGAGCGCCGAGATCGGAACACAGGCAAAGGAATAGGATTGGAATTAACCCATCCATATTAATCAGTAGGAATGGGTTCGTTTGACTGTATTTACATGGAATTTGGTTCCTTAAATTGTTTAAATTTTTGACTGATTCACGCGGTATATTACGGGGACAACTGACAACGAATAATGTGCTAATTGTATTTGTTGTCTATACAAAATTAAAAAATTATAATAAAAATATGTTTTTTTTTTAAATTCAGGGCATTGTTTTTACTTCAGAAAATAAATGGTAACTGACGGGTGCTGGTTGGTAGACTTAGTATTGGCAAGACAACCGCCAAGCTACATAATAATTCGAATCACATTGTTTTATAAACAAATCCTAATGACTCATTTAAAAATAATTCTCGTTTGTTGTCTTTTTCATCACACATTTCAAAAATGAACGGAAATACTTAATAAATCTCGTTCACTTGCATCCGTGTACATTAAATACAATATTTTGCAGCTAAACCTCGTTAATCTCAATTTGTGACCAAAAATCACGAATCTTAAGTTAAGTGTGACAGTGACGACAAATCAAATCAGAAAATGACGGAAGAAAATTGCTGTAGCAGATGCTGCTGTGGCCCAAAAACAAAATTGACAATGAGAAGACTGGGTCTTCTTCTTTGGAAGAATTGGCTCATTCGAAAACGCATGATGTGTGGCTCTGTGATGGAATTAATCTTTCCGATTATTATAGTGTTCTTCATTTTTGTATTGTTCATATTTGTATTTATTATCAGCTACAAAGCCGAATATAGACATCACTGGGAAATGTCCCGCGACTCTGCCCAGCCCTTCACTATAGACGAAAAGGTATAAAACTCACTCTTGCTAAATGCTATGTTTCTTGACGTCATGTATTTTTAATTTACCGAATCGTATTTTAATTACTAGGATATTATGAACGTTACACGTGAGAAATTGACAGGGATGGTCGAATTCCAACCGGATCAGAATAATTTTCATTCATTTCCAGTGGACCAAGTCCTTGGCTACGCTCCATTCACACCTCTCACGGAAGAAATCATACGCCAAGCAATGATCACCATAGGTTTACCACCCACTTATAGTAAGGCGGCATAATTCAATTGCAAAATAGAAATTTCATAATCATTTAGTCTTAAGGTGTAGTATTACCAGCCCAATACTAAGGGCGAGCATTTTTTCAAACCCTACATGGCATTTGCAACTACAGTGTACATTCTTATGGGAGTCAACTTGCCAAATTTTTGATTAGGTTATGTTAGGTTAGGTTGGGGAAAGTGACGAGTTGACTCCCATAAGAATGTACACTGTAGTGTAGCTGCAAATGCCATGTAGTGTATGGAAATATGCTCTTATCAATCCACAAGTTCAGCATATTTATAAGCTGTTTTCAAAACCTTGTCGGACGTTTCTTTCCCAAATTACGAACACACGGTAGAGTGTGTAGAGTGTAGAGTCATTTCCTTGTATTTTGTATCACATTTTGTCCGTCAGCGAACGATACAATATACATGCCGATATGCCAAAATATTAAATATGAGAATAGGCTTAACATATGCATTCATTGTCGATTCTTTTAGTTGCAGAGCCATTCGACGATTCCGGTCAAGTTGAAAATCTCTCTAAGGATAATACTCGCTTCGCCGTGCACAAGGATGCATCGAATCGTGTTAGAAGTGTTCTGGGAGCTGCAGTCATATTTGAACAGGGGATTCGCTCTAAAGGGAATTGGGCGACGCCTTCCACTCCATTTCCCGCTGACCACACATTTTCGTACAAGATTCGTCAAGTAGATCATGATGGCCCTGCACACCCCTTAAGCCCCTACAGTAAATCTGATCCTGGTAGTCAAACGGAAAGACGTTTTCTTAACAAAGATGAAGTAGTGAAAAACATCAACGGTCAGTCAGTCCATAAAAATATACCAATTATCTATCATTTAGTACGTCACTAATTATTCATTAAAACTACTCGGAGCATATAATACGATCATGTCATGTCAATATGATAATTTCACAGGTTTTATGAAGTACTACTCGGATAGTGGTTTTGCCGGTCTCCAGATTGCAATCGACAAGGCTATCATTCAAGTGGCGACGAGAACAGCAGTACAGGAACAGGTCAGTCAAGATTTAAAAAAGTATTGGTTTGATTTTAGGCAATTCGGGCCTCGAAAATTGGATCTTAATGTTTGGGCCGATTTACTTCGGCGCGCCCCGGCCCGGGGGCCATTTTTCAATCCGTGATTTCGAGACTTTTTCATAGGACCTTTCAAGGACCTTTCCAGACCCAAATATGCCGAATGGTTCTTACGACGATCATATTCTGGTAAACGATTGTTTACATATTCCATTATCTTTATGTTTTTACAGGTTACAGTGAAAGGTTTTCCAATCAACGGACAGCTATACGGCGGCGATTGGGACCATTTCCTTTATAACACTGTTTTACCCCTTTTTCTAATCCTTGGATATCTATTGGTGGTTGTGTTTGTAACTTTGAGGGTTTCTGATGAGAAGACTACTGGAATTAAGGTAAGATGCTTACCTTCGTCACAATCAAACACGGTAAGTAACTCCTATTATCGAAAAAGCATTTACCAGTTAATTGCTGACATATGCCTATATAGGAGCTTATGAAGATGTCTGGTTTACCGAGTTGGTTACATTGGTTGGCCTGGATGCTCCATTCTCTGGCCCTCAACATGATAACAGTCACTTTCGTCTGTTTTACTTTGTTCATTCCCTGGGGGAAACAATATGGCGCAATAATTGCGTTTAGTCACAGTCATTACCCGCTCTGGTGGTTCGTTTTCTTGTTATTCATCATGGCTACAACGGCTTTTGGATTCTTCTTGGCTAATTTATTCACAAGCGGTGAGTATTTTTTAAATTCCATTTGTAAGGAAAAAGTCAAGTCGACTGTACCATACCATTTAGGGCCATTTTTTTTTTGCAAATATCTAATAGAGGAACAGCGGCAAAATTGGCTTTCACATAAGTTGCAGAAAAGTCATAATAGATTTGTGTCAACTACAGTATTACAAATAATTAATAGATCCATTTGTTAGGTCTTACTCCCATTTGAAAGTTCTTACTTTTACCAATGCAAACGTTACTGCTATTTTTGTCACTTAGATTTTCTCCTGATTGACGCGAATTTATTTTGACCAGAGTCAAAGTAATAAATGTATTTGAACTTTTGTTTGAATCAGGAACCGTGGCGGCTGTCGTTGGGGCTCTCGTACTTTTCATCTCACCGTTTACAATTATGTTTGGAGCTGGGCGTGGGGATCAGTTCCCGACATTTTCCTTCAAAATGGCAACCAGCCTTATTCCTACGATAGGGCTGCACTGGACTGTCGTAGCTCTATGCTCCATGCAAGCAATGAGTATGTCCCCCAATAATATTGGTTTATAATTATGGAATTAGTATACCAAGTTATTGTCATACCTAAGTATTTGTACTCCAGGTCAGCTTTACGACGATAAAAGCATCACAGACAAAAGCATTACAAAGAATATGGTCGGCGGTAAATTTCAAGCCATGGCAGTGCCAATAGACGATATTTCCATTGGCTACTGTTGCTTAATGCTCTTCCTCGACACGATAATTTACATATGTCTGGCTATATATTTGGAAAATGTTTGGCCTGGGGAGTATGGAGTCCGGAAGCCGTTTTACTACATTTTTATCGTAAGCGGTTCGAGTTTACTCGATTAAGTTATCATTTAAAAAATTTCGTCTTTGTACACTTCACAAAACTCATAGCCTCCTGAATGGCTGCTGAAACGGTGCCGCAAGTCGAATCGTGTTGAAGATGCTGACCGTAACAAGAACTCAAATCTACTAACAATTGGATTTGAGCCTGAACCCGACTTAACAGTTGCAGTGGAAGTGAAGGAATTGACTAAACGATTCGGAAGAAAAAAAATGGCTGTGAACGGGATTTCATTTAAAATGTTTGATGGACAAATAACGGTATTACTTGGACACAACGGAGCCGGGAAAACGACTGCAATGTCAATGATGACCGGTAATTCCAATATCGATATGGAAGGTTGTTTTCGGTATTGGTATCGGTTGTTATCGATATGGAAGGTTTTGACTGAATCGAATTAAATGATTGGTCAAATATCTTAAGGTTTAATTTCACCTACAAGCGGAACGGCAATTATAAACGGAATGGACATGAATAGTGAAATGGACAGCATTCGACAGAATATGGGCCTATGCCCGCAACAAAACATGTTGTTCGATAAGCTGACCGTCTTCGAACATTTGAAGTTTTTTGCTATGGTAGATACTCAAGATTCCCTACTCAAAATTAATTAATTGGTTCTGATTTCAAATTCCCACAATTAATTATTTAGATTAAGGGGCTAAATTTTGAAGAAGCCGATGAAGCCGTAGAAAAGTGTTTGACCAAGCTACGTTTCCAAGATAAGAGGAATGAAAGATCAAAAAAGTTGTCTGGTGGGCAGAAAAGAAAGCTTTGTCTTGGAATGGCTCTGGTTGGTAATACCAAGGTAAGCCAGCATGTTTGTCAAACATTTCTTACGATATAGTATATGAAGTATGAAATTAATTTCTTGTTTGTTCTCCGTCGTCGTCGAATTCCAATAATTCTTGGAACAGTTACTCGTGCTCGGTACGTAAACAATTTCATTAAATCTGGTATTATAATTTATGCTTCAGCAACCATGTAGTCTTCTTTTACAAAATTTAATAGACGAGCCATCATCTGGGATGGATCCAGAAACTCGACGCGCTGTATGGGACTTATTATTGGTGCGAAATATTTTTTTTTAATATTAATACTCTACAGTACTTATATCTGAATGTGTGTATTAGGAAATTCGTGATGAACGAACCATTTTACTAACGACACATTTCATGGAGGAAGCTGATGCGCTGGGAGATCGAATCATTATAATGGCAGATGGTGGAGTGCAATGTTGTGGAACTCCGATGTTTCTTAAAAAAGTTTACGGTAATTACTAAATGCAATTCAATCAAGTCCGATTTTCAATATTCCGATTGCCGACGATTAAACAATACCTTAAATTTATTCCGACAGGAGCTGGGTATACTCTGAAATTCACAACTGTACCAAACACTAACACGGATCAGATTCTTACGTCTGTACAGAAGTATGTCCCAAATGCGGCTTTCAAAAATCAGAAGTTCGCGAACTCCTCTGAAATGGGCTTAACATTACCGGCTGAGAACAACGTTAATTCACTTTTCCCAAATCTTTTCTCTGAACTAACAAATCGTAAGACTGATCTTGGGATTTTAACCATGAGTTTACAACTGACCACAATGGATGAAGTCTTCGTGAGGTAACTGCAATGTACAATCATATCTAACCATCACACTTTAGTGCACCGGAAAAGTCGAATAGTGACATCTGTGATCTTTTATTTGAAACAGAGTGGGTGAACTAAGTCTTAACGAGGAGGATCGGATGGCAGAGGCTCAAGCCATAAAAGACTGTAAAATATTGTTTAAAAATGACTTTTTGATTGTGGAATGATTATATGACTTTAAGAAACAATCAATTCTCGTTTCCAGTGTACGAACAACGAGAAGTAAAGAAATTAAGTGGGACCAAACTGTGGGGTCAACAATTCTATGCACTATTTATGAAAAGAGTGCATTATACCACCCGGAAGCCAATCTTACTATTCGTTCAAATATTCTTCCCTGTTCTGATGATGTGGTGTGCTATTAGCATGTTGAATTCATTTGATGATGAGGAAAAGGAAGGAGAAACACTTATATTGCCATTTGACTTCACTATTTCGGACTACAGTCGCCCTATATCCTACTATTCTCTGAACGACGCCGTAAGTAATTAGTCGAGTAATTAGTAAACTGTTTCAAATTATCATATTTTGAAACAAAAATCTTCCAAAAGATTGTTGAGTTTTGCTACACGCTTTGGTCTTGGGTAGATTGTAACTCCGCCACTGATTTTTTTCGAGTTAGACCAAAGTCGTATCGTTTATCTAACGTTGCAGAGATGTTATTACCTATGTTAAAAAAACTACTTAAGTGAGTCATGAGGGTATATATGGTATAAGATAACCTCGATTAATTTAGGAATTATAATATATTTATAGGCATTTGGAGACGCTTACGCGGAAACTGTTGGTTCATCGGCCGTGAAAGTGAATAAAATAGACCCCGCCCTCATTGAAAATGATCTTTGGGGCTACAAATGGAGATATATTATTGGAGCGGAGCGGACGTCTGCTGGTTCTGGAGTCACAGCCCTGTTCTCACCCTATGCAGTACATTCATGTCCTCTTAGTATTAATGCAGTGACTAACGCCATTTTGAAAAAGATGAGTGGGAAGAAAAAATACCAAATCCACACGAGCAGCCATCCTTTCAAGACTCTTGAGATAAAAAAAGGCGGCTCCCACCAACAAGACGATTTCGAGAAATTGTTATCGGCAATAGTATTTGGATTAGTGGCAATAATAGGATTCACCATTTTTGCTGCAATATTTATTGTTTTTCCGATTTCTGAACGAATTTGCAAAGTAAGCGTTATGTACAGGGTGACACAAAAATGTTTTGACCCCGCTCTAAGTCATACTTCCGAAAATCGTACAAAGACATATGCAATATCAAATTTAAGATCTTTTTATTGTGGATCTAGTGCTGCAATAATATTTCGACTTTTCCTACAAGCGGCCGCTGTGCAGTGCAAGAGAGAAAGCGAGCGGCGACCCATGTCGTTCTTGCTCCTCACAGAGGCACCAGGGCAAAATACGGCCCGCTGCGGACATCGATTCCGTGCGGGGCTTAGGGTTCCGTGGCATTTGAACTTTCCAGGTGTTGAAAGCAGGGAGTGGTATGATTATTTACCCAGGTACCTTGGTGAAGGGTTTGGATCAATTTTCCGTCGATTTAAAATACCTTTATATTATGTTGAATCATTTGAACAGTTGGAAGAGCGAAAGTTCGAACTTTTCAATATTTTGCGCTGCACAGCAGCCGAGTGCAAGAAAAATCAAAATATTATTGCATCACTTGATCTGCAATTAGATTTGCTTTAATATGTAATAGGGTATATCATATGTTCTTGTACGATCTTCGGAAATATGACCTAAAGGGGTGTCAAAACACTTCGTGTCACCGTGTACATTAGGTAAAATAAAATAACTATTGCTTTGAAATCTGTAATAATTACATTGTGGTTTGTGATGATACCACACGTTTAGTGCACCAATTTGAACGATTGTTTAAAAAAATAGATCACTTAAATACTTCTAACCTGTTTTTAGTCAAAACATCTTCAACTTATGACCGGAGTGAGTCCGTTGATATTTTGGGGTTCATCAATGCTGTGGGACAATGTCATAGTTTGGATCATGGGGAGCTTGGTCATCGTTGCAACCTATGTATTTCAACTTGATGCACCCGTGAGCTTCGCTGCTGACCATGGTCTAGGTAATTTTTTTAATTGAATAGTTCAGTTTAAATCTATAACCTTAAATGCTGAGATTCTAATTTTTAAGAGAAAAACATATTATAAGAGTTTATTACTGTTGCGGCCAACAGGAGTTTTGTGGTTCATTATTGCGGTTTTTGGATTCGCGGCAATTCCCTTTGCTTACATCTGTCATCTGGCACCTACAAGTACAACTGGAGGATTCCTCTCTCTTTCCATGGGTCCCCTGATTTTTGGTAACGTGAAGTTGATTATTGTAAATACGGAGGTCAATGAAATGAAATACCTACCTGTTTTTTTGTAAATCTGCCTATAACGTACATTGATTTAAATTATAAATATCGCATAATATTTTGTTGCCCAATTCTGTCTTCATCTGTTCATCAAGTTTGTATTACCAATTCATAGGAAGTACAGTTTAGTTTGAATTTGATGATATCTGTATTTTGGCACTTACTAAACTAAACTAATATTTTATTTTATTTTAGAATTCGTCGCTTTGATTGTCCAAGCTGGTTTTAATTATTTAGCCTTCTTCAGCGGACTTAGCACAATAATCCCTCACCTGAATTCTGCCATTGATGTTATTTTGACTTTGTTACTACCACTTCATGGTCTGAGGGTCTGTTTGACGAGCTTCGTAACTTTGGCCAAAAATCATGATTTCTGCTATCGTGCCTTTAAACAGCTTAAAATTGATTCATGTCAACCTAGCACTAGCACTAGCACTTCGTTATATCAATGCTGCGGTATGTTATAGTATAAATTAAATATTAAAACTTCATTCAATCAGGAAAGTTTTTCAATAGTTTCATTATTGCCACTTATACATACTAATACCTCCTAGATGCTTGCCAACAATCAAGCAAAACCAGCTTCCGCGGGGATACCTGTTTTCTAGAAAACTACTTCAAAATGGTGCTCTATAAACCTGGGGGACGTCGAGGACAAGTCGGTTCACCAGGACTAGGAATGAATCTTTTAGTCCTTTTCCTGTCTGGCTGCATTTACTGCTTAATACTATATCGGTTTGAGCACAAGGCCTTGGTCAAAGTTCCCAAAAAACGTGTGGCTGATGATGCTGGAGCAATTGCTCAGCCCCAACGAGCAGCTCCTACTGGTGGTGTGGAGAGAGCAGAGGCGAATCAAAATCCAGGTAAGGTCACATTTTTGAAAACCTCTAGCAGTCAGGTAAAGTACCACGACTATTAATAGCGGGAAAAATCATAGCTGAAATAAAAAAACACACATTTTTCTAGTTTCTGCATGAGAGCAATTATTAGTTAATTTTTTAGTTATAATTCTAGTTTTTAGAATGAAAGTCGTGCATTACATTGAATTTCTAAAATTTTGGCTATAAATTATCCCGCTATGGATCTGCGTGATTCCCCGGTCGTTTCTATCAAATTACAGTATCAAATTCAAATCACACAGGTCAACCTATACCATCTACCGGTCAAATTCCTTCATCAAATCAACTCGTCAGCCCACCTCGATCAAATCAACCCTTAGATCAACCACCCGCACCAAACCAACCTATCGGCGAACCACCAGCACCAAACCAACCCATAGGTCAACCGCCTGCACCAAGCCAACCCATTGGTGAACCTCCTGCGCCAAACCAACCCGCTCAACAACCACCGAACCCTAATCAAAGCACTGGTCAACCCCTGCTCCCGACAATACCTTATAGGTTCCTTGAAAACGACGTAAAGGCGGAATGGGACAGAGTTCAGAGATTAATTTCAACCGGTAGAGTTGGTTTTTCTTTCAAGGTTCCAATACCTCAAGTGAACAAGCAGTGAATTGAAATGCTAAATAATTAAATAATATAAATTCAACAGATCGTATTAACGAAGATTCACTTGTTGTGTATGCGTTGACTAAGAAGTACGACGAATTTCCAGCCGTAACAGACCTGAACTTTGGAGTTCACTATGGCGAATGTTTTGGATTGCTCGGTGTAAACGGGGCAGGAAAAACGACGGCCTTCCGAATGCTTACAGGAGATGAGGACCCTACATATGGAACTGCTTACACGCATATGTTTGCGCTCAATGCGGGGCGACGGAACTTTCTGCAAAATATTGGCTATTGTCCACAATTTGATTCATTTTTCAAATTCTTTACTGGAAAGGAAATGTTGGAGTTGTACTGTCGTCTGAGAGGGGTTAATGGAAAGGCTTCCGTCGAAGCAGAGAGATGGCTTCAATTGTTTGGTAAGAAATTACTAATTTAAATATAAAATAGGGTTTCTATTAATTCCAAGTTTCTCAATTTAGGATTGTTGAAGGATGCGAATGTTCAGTGTGAATACTACAGCGGTGGAATGAAGCGACGGTTGAGTGCGGCAATGTCCATGATTGGTGACCCTCCTGTGATTCTATTTGACGAGCCCGTAAGTATATTGAAATGCCTTTCGTTGTATTTTTGTTATTGTATTTACGATATAGTTTGGTAATTTGAATTTTCAGACCAGCGGAGTTGATCCGATGGCTCAGCATCAATTTTGGGATATGATCTTGAGTATGAAAGATTCGGAACAGGCAGTGGTGCTAACATCGCACAGGTAATTATTTATATTATTCTTCAAAAGCTATTTTGTGTGCATTACGAAGGGTACTTCCGTAAAAAGTATTGCGGTGCGCTGAGCGACATAGTATCGTCGATTTTGAGAATCAGAGCAGGTTAGTACCACGTTACGTTACGTGAGATTTCTAATCCTAACCTGTGCTGATGCTCAAAATCTGTGATTCTTTATCACTGCGTGCACCGCGATAATTTGTCCTTGACCTTGTACTGTATACGACGTGTTATGAAATGAAATTTGAATAAAATTATTAGCATGGGAGAATGTGAAGCTCTTTGCTCTCGAATTGGAATAATGGTCAATGGACAATTTCAATGTTTTGGCGGAATTGAACATCTGAAACACAAGTACGGTGAAGGGTTCACGTTATTCGTCAAGCTCAAGCCTTCCATTGAAGCTGCTCTCATCGGTGGTCTCAAGGAAGAGGTTGAGAAAGTATTCAGTCCTTGTTCCCTCAAGGATCAGCACCAGGTGTCATCCAAATCTCAAAATTCAACATTGCTTCCAACTTGTAAATACGAATACTCGGACAAAAAAAAACTAATAAACTTTTTGCCTATTTTTTTCCCAGAACATTATCCAGTACCAAGTACTAAATGCCAAAATGTCCTACTCCGAAATATTCCAAGCCACTGAAAACCTCAAATCCAAATTCACTAATATTATTGAAGAATACTCCGTGAATGAAACGACGCTGGAAGAAGTATTCCTGACATTTGCACGGAAGCAGTATACCGAGCGTCCAAAACCTCCATTAAAATCTACTTGCCAAAAATGTATCTTTTGTGCTTGTCAATGTCTCAATTGTGACGACTGAACAGTATATAAGTATTTATATGATGGCTTTCGGCAACATTACTGCCTCTAAATTCAAAGTAACATGTTCTGTGGTAATAGTATTTAGTACCTAATAAAAAAAATCGGATTTTAAAAAATTAAAACATATCTCGTTATTGTTTACCCTGCTGCTCGCACGTGCACGTGTTTAGTTTTGTCAAAGGTGGGTTAAGTCCTTTTCGTCCTGCCCTGGATATCCGGGCCCCAGGCCAAACCCAAAATCGTTTACCCACATTTATTTGGCCAGATATTTATGGTTATTGATTAGTTAGTAGACTTGATATTGACATGACGACTAGCAAGAAACAATACGCAGCGGATCACATTGTTTTCTAAACAAATTCAAAAAATGCATTTCCATGTTTTCATTTTCCTGTTCGTGGTATTCGTCATCAGAGATTGCACATAGGATTTTAAATATTTAAACAATTTCGTTATCTTGCATCGGTGTACATTTACTAATATATTTAACCACAATAAACCTCGTTAGATCTCAATCTGTGACCAATAATCTCTTGGTTATGAACGCCGAATACACTATCTTGACTTAAGTGTGACAATAAAGAACAAATCAAATCAGAAAATGGCAGAGGAAAATTGTTGCAGCAAATGCTGCCGTGGCGGAAAAACGAAACTGACAATGAGAAGACTGGGACTGCTCCTATGGAAAAACTGGCTCATTCGAAAACGCATGATTTGTGGCTCTGTGACGGAATTAATTCTTCCGATTATTATAATGGTCTTCATCTTTGTGTTGTTCACATACACCTACATTTTCTATTTCTTCACCCGTCAAAATTTCCACGATGGTAGCCACTGGGAAATGTCACCTGAATCAATCACGCCACATACTATAGACGAAGTGGTATGCACTTACTTTCGCTTTCTGAATTGACGTCATTCATATTGAATTTATTAGCTTGTGCTACCTAATATTATTTAACATCAATTGAGTACATGTATAATGGGTATTTTCATTTATATTTTTACACTAGAAAATGATGAAAATAACCCGTCAGAAGCTGGCAGCCAAGGTCCCAGTGCAGGAAGAATCAGACCCCCATTACTACGTTGGCAGTCCTCCAGTGACAACGCTATACGACCAAATCCTAATCTACGCCCCAAACACACCTCTCACGGAAAAAATTATACTTGAAGCTATGAAACGTTTAAAATTACCATCAACTTTCAGTTAGTCACAATTAAGTGATCATCTACTTAAATACTCAGTTACAGTTGACAGTAGTGGAGCGATAAGTAGTATCTGTAATAGTTCTTTAGTTAGTTATTGTGAAATATTTACATTGTAGTCTTTAGTTTCTTAAACGACCTTTCATTTCATTGATTCTTTTAGTTGCAGAGCCGTACGACAAATTGAAAGAGGGGTTTATCTTGCTGGGTAATAATGTTATTGTAGCCGTAGCAGTCGAATTTGAGCAGGGTCTCCGCTATAACGGGGAATGGGCGACCCCTTCCACAACCTTTCCTACCGACCATACGTTTTCGTACACGATTCGTCCAGTACATCATGGTGATGATGTCGCGAAACAGTCATCCAATACGGAAAGACTATTTCTTACAAAAAGTGAAATTGTGAGCAACATTGATGGTCAGTTAATAAGAATATTCTATACTAAATTTTGATACTAAACAGGTAATTAAAACAATCAAATAATACAATCCTGTGTTCACAGAATTCACGAAGCACTACACGGATAGTGGTTTTGCCGGTCTCCAGATTGCAATTGACAAGGCAATCATTGAAATTGCAACAAAGAACCCGGTACATGAACAGGTCTGAAATGACAAATTATCGTAATGGTAATGGCTCGTATATTTCATTGGTCAACAATTATGTTCCTAAATTCGAATTAATATTATCACAGATTACGGTGAAAGGGTTTCCATACAAGGGAGAGCTATATGCCGGCGAATTTGCACATTCGATTTTTAACATGGGCATATCCACCTTGCTTGTCGTCTCATTTATATTGGTGGTTGTGTTTGTGATCTTGAGGGTTTCTGATGAAAAGACTACAGGAATTAAGGTAAGTTGTCTACGTCAAGATTAAATCAAATATTATGTGTACATCGACAAACAATATCGGATTGGTGTTATCGAAACTCAGTTGATGGAATTACCGTTGATATTGATAGGAGCTTATGAAGATGTCTGGTTTACCGAGTTGGTTACATTGGTTGGCCTGGATGCTCCATTCTCTGGCCCTCAACATGATAACAGTCACTGTCGTCTGTTTAGCTTTGTTCATTCCCTGGGGACATAGCGGAGTCATTCCGTTTAGTCACAATGATTTCCCGCTCTGGTGGTTCGTTTTCTTGTTATTCATCATGGCTACAACGGCTCTCGGATTCTTTTTGGCTAATTTATTCTCCAGCGGTGAGCATTTTTAAAAATTACATTTGAAAATGGCCTATTGCAAAATGCCCTCTCTCTGAACTATACACGTGCCATTAAAAAAAAAAGTTACAGACATTTAGAATTGTGTCAAAGTACTGAAATTGACTTTCTTAAATTACGTTTACTTCTACATTACATATGTATATTTTTGATACTAGGATTTTCTCAAGATTAACACGGATTTACTCGAAATGGTACATTATAAATTGAATGTACTTAAACTTTTGTTTGAATCAGGAACCGTGGCGGCTATCGTTGGGGCTCTCGTTTTCCTCGTTGCACCATTGATCGTTATATTTGGTTTTGGGCGTCTGTTTCAAACCCAGACATTTACCTACAAAATGGCAACCAGTCTTATTCCTTCAATAGGGCTACATTGGACTGTCGTTGCTCTATGCTCCATGCAAGCAATAAGTATGTACACAAATGTTGGCCTATAATTCTGGAATTAGTATATGTACTAAGTACCTATAGAATATAAGAATGACTAACTATTTGTATTCCAGGTGAGCTTTACGACGCCAAGAAACTCACTGACAAAGGCATTACCAAAAATATGGTTGGCGGTAAATTTCAAGCCATGGCAGTGCCAATAGACGAGATGTCCATTGGCTACGGTTGTCTTATGCTCGTTCTCGACACGATCCTGTACACCTGTCTGGCTATTTATTTGGAAAATGTTTGGCCTGGGGAATACGGAGTCCGGAAACCGTTTTACTACATTTTCATCGTAAGCTGGTCTAACAAAAAAATTTCTGCGAATATTTAAATTAGTTTGACCATCTTGAGGTGTTGTACACTTCATACGTTAACTCCTAGCCTCCTGAATGGTTGCTGAAACGGTGTCGCAAGGCGAATCGTGTTGCTGACGTCGACCCTACCAATAAATCAAATTTTCGGTCAATCGGATTTGAGCCAGAACCCGAATTACCAGCTACAGTGGAAGTGAAAGAATTAACTAAACGATTTGGAAAACAAAAAATGGCTGTCAACGGGGTTTCATTTAAAATGTATGACGGAGAGATAACGGTATTGTTAGGACACAATGGAGCCGGGAAAACAACTGTAATGTCAATGATGACCGGTAATTACAATATCTATCAATATAGAATTGGCATATGGTACAATGCACGATAAATACCTGAAACTCCACGCAATTTTTGCCTTGCGCGAAATAGTACAATTTCTTACGTCCGGTATTTGAAGCAAAGGGCGGGGTCCCTTTTGGAGCTGAAAGCTGAACTAAATACGCGCTTTCGGCCGAGTCAAAGGGCCCAACTTGGTATGAACGGATTGTTGCTTTTTATCGAAGGGCAGAAATAGAGCGATTTTTTTATTTTTTATTGCAAAGATTAAATGAGACCTTAAAAAATTAAACATGTACTGATTGAATACAACTAACATTTATGTCAATTACATTAAGGTATAAGTTCACCAACAAGCGGAACAGCAATTATAAACGGAATGGACATGAACAGAGAGATGGACACTATTCGACAGAATATGGGCCT
This sequence comes from Ceratophysella denticulata, assembly GCA_034694925.1. Taxonomy (NCBI): domain Eukaryota; kingdom Metazoa; phylum Arthropoda; class Collembola; order Poduromorpha; family Hypogastruridae; genus Ceratophysella; species Ceratophysella denticulata. The sequence goes on from JAQFYT010000985.1 coordinate 17,465, forward strand.
ATGCCCGCAACACAACATTTTTTTCGATAAACTAACTGTTTTCGAACATTTGAAATTCTTTGCTTTGGTATGGTAGATTAGATAAGATATTCAACTCAAGATTCCCTAAGAAAAGGATCTGGTTTAAAATTCCCACATTTTACGATGAATAATATTTAGATTAAAGGACTAACTTTCAAACAAGCCGCTGTAGCAGCAGATGCGTGCTTGACCAAACTACGTTTGCAAGATAAGAGGAACAATAAATCCAACACGTTGTCTGGTGGGCAGAAACGGAAGCTTTGTCTTGGAATGGCTCTGGTTGGTGATACCAAGGTAGGCTTTTCAAATATTGTTTGCGTTTTTTATAAATTTTGAAAGAAATTTAAAACAATTTTTGTATGTTCTCTGACTTCCCAATATTTCCTGGAACAGTTGCTCGTGCTAGGTATGTGAATTCCAAATTAATTATACCTAGTACTATCATTCTATTGCGCTGCTATTCTCGAGAAAAGCAATTGTTTTAACGGATTATTCCAGTAGGGCGGGCTCTCAGTCATTTTGAACTTATGCTTCAGTAATTTGATATCATCTTACAAAATTCTGTAGATGAGCCTTCATCTGGGATGGATCCAGAAACTAGACGGGCTGTATGGGACTTATTATTGGTACATTCTATTCACCGATAAATTTGTTCATTTTCAATAGTCACCTTGTACGGACGGAATTGAATTACAAAACGTAACTGAATATATTAGGAAATTCGAGAAGGTCGGACTATTTTACTAACCACACATTTCATGGAGGAAGCTGATGCGCTGGGAGATCGTATCATTATAATGGCTGAAGGTGAAGTTCATTGCTGTGGAACTCCAATGTTTCTAAAACAAGTTTACGGTACGAGAATGCACTTAAATGAGAGATTTAATGTTCCGCCAACCGTTTGTGACGACTAACATGCATTCATTGATATATAGGAGCTGGGTACACTCTGAAATTCACAACTGAACCTAATACCGATACTGAACTAGTTGTTACTGCTGTCCAAAAACATGTTCCAAATGCAGTTCTCAAGAATCAGAAGTTCGCGAATGCATCTGAAATGGCATTAACATTACCAGCTGAAAATAACGTGAACGCCATTTTCCCGAATCTTTTCTCTGAACTGTCAAAACGTAAAACAGAACTTGGAATTTTAACCATGAGTTTACAACAGACCACAATGGATGAAGTATTCCTGAGGTAACCACAATTTATAGTTTTTAAAAACATGCACGGAAAACGGCTTTTTAGTATCTGGCTATCCATTTTTGTTGAACAGAGTCGGTGAACTAAGTCATAAGGAGGAGGATCGAATAGCTGATGCTCAAGCCATAAAAGACTGTAAATAAATATTTCCGATAGGCCATATTTATACCTGTTGAATTAGAATTTATTTGTTCATAAGAAACTACAGTATATGTGTTACGGTGCGGATATAATTTTGGTTCTGTTATAACCGAACCGGGTCGTATACAATATATATTGTATACGGTTTTTGCCAATTAAGTACCATTAATCAAGCAAATTCGAAATTGATAATTATTGAATCTGAACCGTGCATGCACAGGCACAGGCATGTAAAATCTCTCTTTGATCTTCACTATATTTAATAAGTAGTAGAGAATATTCAATAAATCAGTATTTAAATAAATAGCATTTATATTCAAGAATTACCCATGGTCCATCAGCATCATCCTCAAATTCCGAATCGTCCTCCTCATCATCCCCCTCATATTCCTCATCCTCATCTTCCTCCTCCTTGTACAAATTCAGTTCTCGCAAAGCTTGCTCCATGGAGGTCAGGAATTGACCTCCAGGACTCGAAGGGGCAACCTTGGTTTGC
>JAQFYT010000986.1:0-19325 GCA_034694925.1 Ceratophysella denticulata
CAGTCGTGGAATAGAGCCGAGAGAGCGGGCATTTCTGTCAAATTCAAACTGGGTTCCAATTTGGCACTGACTCTTAACGAAATCTGATTAGCTTGACTAATAGTGCACAATTGGCAAAAACCGCATTCAATATTATATACGAACCGGTTCGGTTATAACAGAACCAAGATGATATCCGAACCATGGCATATATATAATGAAAAATGGCACCCGTACGGTTGGTTGAACACTAAAAGACAAACACGGACAAAGTAACACTAACCAACCTAACAGAAATATTGAGGTTTTCATGATTAAAATTATAAAACATGTAAATCTCCAATCTCCTATAATTAAAATCATGCTTTCACTTTCAGAAACAAAAAACAAATGCCCCTGAAGGAATTGAACCATCGACATCTGGTTTACGAGACCAGCGCTCTGCCACTGAGCTACGAGGGCGGGTTATGCCAAACTGGGTGTAGAAAATTGCGACTAGTATTACCCTGAGTCCCGATGTCTGATGAGGCCCAATACCCCCAAGCCATATTTCACACACGTGTCTGTCCTGGAAAAAGTATACTTTCTCTGCTCCGTTATCACCAACTCTCAGTCACTTCCACTTTCACACTGATACAGAAATATCGTTTTGTCTTCCTTTCCTTGAGCTCTGACACAGGTCAGAGAAAAGCTCTATAATTTGATGATTTGGATTTATTATTCTTCAACACACCAGTCGGTCGCTGGTCGCTTCAAAAATCTTGGGACATTCCATCCTGATATAGCGTGTGATCGTTGGATCGCTTAATTTTTTTTTAAACCAAAGCTTTACAGTGCTTTTAGGTTAGGTTAGGAAAAAGAAAACCTATGTGATCCCTCGATCGCAAATCTATATTTGTACCAAACAAACATGGAACCCCGAATAAAAAGTTGAAACCTGCTTCACTCAGCATAAAACCCAATCCATGATTTACTCAGTTTTCTCTTCGTTCCCTCACACAAATATCAATAAAAATAAAATTTTCACATGATTTTCCTAACAATTCCGTGTCTCTCTCTCATTCTTTTGTGGAGTGTTGATCAGGGAGGAGTGTTCAGTTCAATAGAGTTCCGATTCCCAGAATTCTCCGAGTCACAAAAGAACAATATTTACAGCTCAGGAAACTTTTAATCCGTTTTATCCCAACTCTGTGTCGTCTGTCCTTATGGAACAATGACACGGTAGTAGTGCAGGGAAAAAGTGAACAAAAAGTTTCAGTTACAAGTTACAACACGGAGAAAGGAACGGAAGAGCTACGTTTCACGGCATCCACCGTAGTAAAGTAAACAGCAAGTGCAAGTAGTTAACAGAAACTGTATAACAATGTATATCACGAAAAGAAATTATGCCAAGTTAGGTTATATTCTGGAATTTGAACGCTGGTACCGGTTCCATATGCGATCTACAGATTGTAGACAGCACAGCACACAGTGATGTACGTGCAGGGTACATGTACAATTTGCGATCAAATTAAATGTAAATCGTCCATTGCCTGGGTACAAGTAGCTGCTGCCTGCTGAACAGACGAATGCGAGTTAAGCTATATTTAAACCCAAAGCACATTTTAAATTGATTAAATTTTGAAAATCTGCGGAAAAGCTAAACGTAAACGTGAATATTATCAATATTCCGAATTGCTCAAAAAAGTACCCCAGCTTTTAAGACGCGGCAAATCGGAAAACCAAGATTTAGCGTCCAGAAATATATTCCCGGGTGAAAGCACTAGTGAAAGTCTGCTTTTAAGCTAATTAAAATGACCTGGCCAAGTCTAAGAAGCTTTGTTGTTCAAGTGTGTACACTTCTTATTATCTAGAGTGGAGATCAGCAGGGAAGCAAGAGCCTAGCTGTCGACCCAACGGGCTGGAATCAGAGTCGAGTTGAAACTGGAGAAAGTTGAAACCAAACCAGTCAGTCGGACTTTTCTTTTAAGAAAATTCAGAGAAACCGGAGCAGCGGCGCATGCCAAGACCTGGCCTGGCCTGGTTTGGGTACAAAAACTAAAAGTGCAGAAATATCTGGGTTTTTCCTAGTTCCAGAAGTTCTAAAAGTTCCATGCCAAACCAAGCAAAAGGCTAGCGAAGCTAAAGCAAACTCCGAAGAGACTTTTGGAATTGGAAGTTTGAGATGGACTTGATCTCTCCGTAATAATGTGAATGAAGTGAAAGTGGATTTTTTTGAGTTGAGAGGATACAGAAAAAAGTAGGCGAAATAATTGGATATTTCTTTACAGGTGAAGTGCTCTCCGAATCACTTTCACGAGTCCTAAATTGAAAACTGTACGTACTTCTTTTTTTGTTTTTTGACAGTGGAAATTAATCTAATTGGAAGCTGTAAGGTTTATTTCGAGGCTCCGATGTCCGATTTAATTAAATTCCGGAGTATGAAACTTTAAGCCTTCAGCTCGTGCCTTTCTAGAGTGCTTTTTGTTTAACACTACCTAAATTAAACTCAAGTGACGTTGTCGTTTTGTAATGTTTTAACAAAATAAGAATATTTGAAACATAAGTTCGGTCAATGGAAACGGCACGAACACCTTCATATTAGCCATTTCAATGGGTACTTTAATATGTCAGAATTATGTCCCATGTGGAAATTCGAGTACCCATGCTAATAATTAACAATCTAACATACACGTGTTATTTCGAAGTTGTTCTTCCTTCCTCCACATGTTTAATCACTCTAGCTTTAGGTTAATTTATTGTATGCTAGGTTAGGTTAGGTGATGGATTAGAGAAACTTATGCTTGGCCTTAGAGCTTTCCATCTAACCTAAAATTAAATTGCCGAACCTAATCAATATTACGGTAAACCGTCTATCTGGCGAAAATCACCAGTAAATTTGGCGAAAAAATCAATAAACCTTTTCGAAAATTTACGGGTTTTCTTCGATGACCCCAGGACACCCTTTTTGACTTGTGCTTGTCTTTGCTAATGTAGGAAAACTCATGTGAATAATGAAAGTAAAATAATGACGGAATGTTACGACTCTCAAAAATAGTACCTTATTGCGAAACATGAACGGACGAACCATACGACCAAAAGCGGACAAAACAATGCAGGGACAAAAACATATTTTACGAGGTCTGCTTCCTATTTTCGAGCTTGCTATGTTTTTACACTACCAGGTATGTAGGTTTTATCACAGCTATATGTTTTATGCGCTGTGTTTGTGTTTAATTTGTCAACCTGTCAATAAATGACCAGGCGAGGTTTTATAAGCCTATTGAACAGTATTGCACATGTACGTATTTCAATCGGTCTTTGCGAGTCATGGAATAGCGTTCCAATTTACGATAAAATTTTTATCTTCAAATTGAATCATTTTTCATCGCTCGTAAAATAATTTTTACAGGTAAAAATTGCATGGCCAATGTCCAATTCACGTAGACATGCAATAGTACTGGGTTTTTGGAGGATTAGATTCGATTCCTAAGAAATATAGCTCATACAATCAGGCCAAAGAATACATGCATCAGAGATCCAGAGATCGCTAGAAACCCGAGAAATACATAGGAAGAAATTGGGAAATAGACCTCTGGACTGGAAACTGAAATTACGGGTGGTTTGGTTGCGGTAAGACGGCTGGAGCAAAACTTGAAGTTGAAATATTGAACTAACTCATGCGTGTCAACCTGAGATGAAAAACCTTATCAGCTAAAAACTTTCTCCCAAGAGTTCATCAGTTTTACGTTTTACAGCATCATTAAAATAAAAACTACCTTATTCCTTGACAGCCTCTGTCACTGGCTATTCTGAACGGTTCGGATTTTCTACCCGTTTTCCAGCTATCCATTGCACATGCACACATATGTGGTCTACCTAATTTTTGGAACTATATAACTTCAGTTATGGTTATATTCCAAAGAATCAGGCTAAATTAGGCTCCGAGCCTAACCTAGCAATAAAGCTGCACAACCTAACCTGACTCTTTAGAACCTAACCGAAAAAAAATTATGCAACTCATGAAATCAGGTAGACCACATATGCAAACGGCACACCATTTTCCTGAGCATTCCAAATTCCAAGCTCGAGACCTTTATGGTCCAACCATTACGGCTGCCTAGGAGCTGAAAGTAATAAATTATGTATTCGAGAGATACCTACGAAGATACCTGGCCGGAACCTATATATGACACTGCACTGCTCCAAGGTACAATTTCGTTTTATGAAACTCTGTGTAACCTTTTCCACTCAATTCGGCTGTCCTGATATAATGGACGATCTCGGTATCGCTGACGGTTTTCTAACCTGCCATGTTGTACTGTATTTGAGTTAAGTTAAAAATAGTATGCGACCCCGGGATCATACACTATAGTTTATATCAGTACCCATTCTGCTTCCCTATTCCCATTGCTGGTTACGAGTTACGACTACGACGCGAAAGAAACAAAGTCCGAAGCACAGGAACATTTCCTTGTAGATTTATGCATGAGCACGGTGACCTGGACGGAGGAATACATAATTCAACATTTAACCCTATCAATACATCATGTGAGAACTACAATACGTGATTCTGATTCTGAAGATACCATTTGATCATTTCAGGAAGATGTCTCATTGCAGGATTTATGCCAGGAAACTGTTCATGAATTTTGAGCTAGATAAGTCGAAACCAACACCCACGCAAAGTGAAGGTCACGTTCTCCCTTGGGAAACATTTTGGTGAATATTCTCTGAGAATTTACAACTTACCATGTACAACTATCTCTGTATCCTTGTTGGCTTCGTAGAGTCGAATAGCTTCGTCCAGTTCTATTTGATTTGATATGGTACATGGATCGCCTGAAACCAACAAATTATTACACTGCTCTTGAAAAACTTCGAGTAATTCAGCCTATGTATTTATTTAACATTATTGCTTTTAAAAATTTTCTCGAGCGGCGCGGCACCCTTAGCAGCAAACCTCATTTCATCGTAAAATGCGTTCAATATGAATTACAAATTACAATGCGATTTTCCGAATACAGAATATAGCGCACAAAACATACTTACTGATACAAAACATGGCAAAAACATGTTTCATGTGATCGACTTTAGTTTGATTTGGCCAACTTAATCAAAACCTAACTAACATATAATGTACGATAACCTAAGAATAGACGGACAACTTGCCCTCCCCTAATTGGGCAGTAGGGAAATAGGGAAAATTTGTTGCCCATCATGACCACGATAGGACTTCAAGATAGATATCATAGATGGGGAATTTGACCTCCCATACTACAGAAGTAGGGCAACCTACTTGACCTACTTCCCTAGTATAGGGATAGGGCAGTAGGGAAATAGGGCTGGCCAACAAAAGTAAGGGGTAGGGCAGTAGCGGTGGGGAAGCAAAATAGGGAAGTAGGGTAGTAGGGAAGTTGGGTAGAGCAGCCAAATTAGGGAATAGGGCAGTAGGGATAGTAGGGAAGTAGGGTAGTAGGGAAGTAGGATAGAGCAGCCAAATTCGGGAATAGGGCAGTAGCGATAGTAGGGAAGTAGGGTTGAGCAGCCAAATTAGGGAATAGGGCAGTAGGGATAGTAGGGAAAATTTGTTGCCCCTATATGAATGAACCTAAGACAACCGAAGAAAAGTTCTGAATGTAGTACCTCGCAAACGTAAGCAAAACGTCACGTCAATAGCACTATGTTTCTTCATATAGCCATGTTTTGTACGCTGTCATTACAATTTACAATACGACATGTTAGAAAGTATATTTCTATTTAAAAACATACAACGATACGGAACTAAAGTTTAAAAAAATCAAATAAATATAATCACCTTCTTCGTCAACCCATTTGACAGTGAAGGGTTGGTCCGTCGTGAATTTGCACATATCACGAATTTCCTCACAGAGTTGCTCCAATGTAATCGAGGGTTTGATGTAGGTAATCAAGACCTCGCTGGAAATTTAAATGAACAACAAATATTTCACTAACAACCAATCACGTAAGTACGTCAAAAAAACGTCACATCATGCATAATTAAATAAGAATTAACTAAATCAAAGATTAAATCAAATATCGACATTTAAATTACGTTTGGTTTAGCAGTGCAAACGCTTGAAAGCATGAACTACAAACAGCAAGCGTAAGGCGAAACGCAATTAAATATTTACTAAGTAAAAGTAGGTTAGAGAAATCAGATATGAAACATAATATTAAAAACCGCCGCTTTTGGAATTACAAATACACTGTAGCGCACCTTCATTTAAGTTTTTAGGGCTTATATTGTAGTTTTATAGTATTAATTATACATTGGATTATTACTCACCCATTGTAGGCCGTTTTGACACGAATTTCAGGCACTTCCATTTCACTATCTGTATGATTGGCTAAAGCTGTTGGTTTCATTACTTCTTTCAGTACTTCTGGCTTCAGTCGTCGTCACTTTTTCCAGTGTCCAGTGAAATTATAATAATTCTAACTCGAAGTATTAGGATAATTTTATGAATTAACGGAATGAGGTCACAAAACAGATCAACAGTTTGATGTCAGAACTTGATGACGTTGATCTCTTTATCTAAAAATTAAACAAATAGTAATACATGAGAGTTAAATATATCAAACGTCAAACCTGACATACAACATACCTAACTTACTTATTACCTGACTTATTAGTAATTTAATAGTTCTGTTTTTGCAAATGGTTAATGGCTAAAAGTCTGGCATCTGGGAACTTTGGTTAGGTTAGGTTTCACACCGCAAGGTTTAGAATCCGTTAACTGGCTACACTAGTGACTAGGCTTTAAACCTAACCTAACTTAACCTGTCCCGTTTGAAAGAACCAAACCGACGGAACAAATTGTTACCTATATGATTCTTAAATTAGACTGGCACACGATAATACATAAGTACAACATAAAGTACCAAAATGTAGATCAGGTGTCAGGTTCGTTCAGGTCAAGTTAATTTTGTCAAATATATGGAGCATTTAGATCATCACACTATTATATCATATATAAACAATAAATCGTGTGTGCATATGGAAAGTCAAAAGTTTTGAATGTTATTTAGAATTTTTATCGAAAGTCGATACCTGAACTTTGTACACAGCTGATGGCAGAAGCCTGGGTCATTGGTAGAAACAGTACAGTGCAGTAGGTCAGTTTCTAATTTGGTTTTTGGTTTTCCGTTCAATGCCGTTTTACACTCACCAATTTCCAATGTAAAAAATGTTTAACTTTTCAAAACAGTCAACAGTAAACCCAATTAGAATTTAAAACAAATAAAGTCGAAAGTAAAAGTTGAAAGTCAAAAGTAAATCAAATTGAACATACTCAAATCAAAAGTTGAACTCAACACTCAACTCGAAAGTTGAAACACTGAAGAAATGAACTGTTTGATTTGGATTTTCGAGTTCAAGTCAAGAGTCAACAATGCATTGTTCCCAATTCACCAAAACCCGCATGTCTTTTGGAGTTCGAATTCCGATACACGACCATAGACTACACTAAGCTTCACTCAGGTGTGTGCGAAGTGGCTTTTTCATAGCCACACAGACACACGGCCCACATACATACGCCAAGCCAAGCCCATAGCATAGCGTTAGCGTTACCAGATCTTATTAGGATGCTAAGCCTATTGTCACGTACAAAGGTATTCAACGTAATGCTAAGCTATTGAAACTTGAAACATGAAACACCCCATTCAGTAATAGGATCTCGACCTAATCCTCTCTGTAAAAAAAATCTGTGTGCAGCAGAATAGGATTCACACAGCCACAGAATATACATAGGTATTATGGTATGTAAATGCAAAATTCTTCTGCCGTGTATCATGCACATAGGTATGACGATGACGAGGCGTGACACATAACATCACATCAGGCTATTATATGTCAGGCTATGGGATGATCATGTATCTAGAGAAATGCAGAGACAAAAGATTCGTATTTTGCACAGTGACAATGGCAGCAAAGACTTGTGCAAAAATCAACATGGTGTCGTATTATATAATTCAAAGCCGGAAGTCATCTCTAATGCCTGAATAAGTGCGAACCGCATAAGCTAGACGAAGGTGAAATTCGTCTTAATACCGCAAATCAGAGCCTAATCGCTTGAACAAGATGCATTCCAAATTCTTATAGGTGTGGCCTGCTGGACATACGTTCTACGTTTGGCTGGCGCTTGAACAAGATGTATTCTAAATTCTTTAGGTGTGGCCTGCTGGACATACGTTTGACGTGACATACGTTTTACGCTTGGCTGGACATACGTTTCACGTTTGGCTGGATATACGTTTCACGTTTAGCTCGACACACGTTTTACGTTTAGCTTGACATACGTTTTAAGTTTGGAAGCGCATGTGACCTAAACAAACTATGTAGTGAAACAAACCTATTCCTTGTCCAATTTATACGTAAATAATTATCGAATGGCGAAATCTGCTTGCTCCGTACAAAACTAAATATTCTAGATTCTAGAAATTAGCTATTATATTATGTGAGCTTTACTGGTACATACGTGTATATGTTTATTATACTGGACAAAGCCGAGCTACCTATTAAAGTACATAGACTTCCAACTTGTCTATATTGTACATACAGTACAGTACATTGATGTATGTGCATATCTACCTGTAATACAAAGATTGTCATGATTTTCGAGCGAAATAATAAAATAGTATATGTAGTAGATCTGGATATAACATAATAGATTGTAAATTGTAATTATCTGGACATAACATAATTGATTGTAAATTGTAATTTGTAACATAAGAATAAACACAACCTAAATCATTTACCATTTAGAAAGTAAGTACGTATATAGCGAAAATAGGTGTACTATGCAGAAATTCCGATTCAGCTACAATCTCACAGTCTAATTAATATAGGTAATTTCAATAGAATAGCATATATTACATAAATAGTTTACACACAATGTTACACAAGTAAGTCGATTGTATCGTTTAATTGTTGCTTTGCTAAATGCATGGATGGCACAAAGAGCTTCAAAAATGATTGATTCTTCATAATGTTAATAGCCTTAAGTAGGGCTAGCTTAAGCTTTTAAGTAGTACTATAGTTATGTAGTAGTTTCGTTGTGGCATTTGAGTATCTTCATATTCTTAAAATTAGTACATACACAACTACGGATAACGACAACGACTACAATGAACCTTGGACAATTGACACTGGACAATTCCACAACGGTGATGTTATGTTATATGCAATAACAAAAGAGCCTCGTTCTTTACAATATTTGCATTCAGTTTTAAAAAATACTATATGTGAGTCTTTGTAAGCAGCAGCGTAGAGCATTTGAGAGCAGTTTGAAAGCCTTTCCATTTCACAATATGGCTAATAATTATGGAAGTAAAACACTTACGAATTACTTAAAGTAGTCAAGCCACAAAATTAAGCTATTGAATGTCATTAGAAGTCCAGGATTGAATCTAAAAAATAATTTCACTTCATCTTCATCAGTCAGCAGCACGAGTATTTTCTATTTTCTACACAATTGCGGCGTCCAAAACTCCTTTGAAGTTTTCTTGGGCTACAATGGCAATGGATTTCTTCACACGGAGGGCAGTTAGGCGGACATTTGGATTTGGGTGCCAGGATTCCCGGATGAGACGTGAAAAATAGCATAGTACCTGTAATTCAATCGCACAAAATGAAAATAGGTTGTCTGTTCATACATACATGCTCATTTTACAAGTAAAAGTAATTAAAAGCTTACGGGATCTGCCACCCAACGATTGGGGAGGATAGGACGGTACTCATCGTCACAAACGACTTTCTTCATATCTTCAAATGATGGGTCAGAAGGAACCATTTCAAAGAATGGGGGTTGGTAATCTTCGGGATTACTTTGACACGCGGTTCGACGACACATTTCCCATAGTACGAGTGCAAAGGCATAAATGTCAACTCGTTTGAAAGCGTCGAAGGATTTCATATTCATGCTAAAGAATTATAAAAAATACACTCGTTATATATTCAAAGTTTAAATCTAAACGTTGAATAGACTTAAAACTTGAATTAAATACCTTTCGTCAAGAATTTCCGGAGCCATATACCGTTTCGTTCCAACTTTGGGATTAGGAAATACGTTCACTTCTCCAGTGTCACGCTTATGAGTTACGGCGAGCCCAAAATCCGCAATGACACATTGTTCTGAGTTACTGACCAATATGTTTTTGGATTTGATGTCACGATGGGCAATCCCAGATCGACTCTGCAAATTGATTAATTAAATCGTAGAGTAAAACGTAAACAGGCTCAGAAGCAGCATTTTGGCTACTCATTTAGACAAAACTTACATCTGTTCCAATCATTTCCGAATGCAGGAAAGCAAGTCCATTGGCCACAGAGTATGCAAACTTGAGAAGTTGAACTTGTGTCAAACTCTTGTCATTCAAGTAATCATACAAACTTCCATATCGATGATAGTGGGTCACAAGCCAGAGTTGGGTTACAGAATTCCTTGAAATCATGTCCGAGCCGTAGAATCCAAGTATGTTCTCATGCCTCAACATGGTAGTACTGTAGATTTCCGTTTCACGAACCCAAGATGCCTCATCCCGAGTTGATAAAATCTTCACGGCTACATTCTCACAATTCCAAACTGCTTGCCAGACCTCACCGTAGCGTCCTTTCCCAATGCATTTCCGGAGTTGAATGTTCTTGGCCAATGTACGCTGGACAAGGAGTGGAAGGCCAGAGCCACTTCCGGACGTCATGGATCCATCCATGTATTCTTTCAACGTGGAGTCACCTGCTGGTTTGGCCTGGAGATCATCTTCCATGGCCACGAAATCTGGTCCTTGTCTTGGTTTCATAGGTTTGGCCATCTTATTCCGGTTCTTTCGGCGTTGTAGAAGGACACACATTGCGGCTACCACAATAGAGAACACGAAAGCGCAGGCGGCAAGTATGTATGTCACAGTTTCATCAGTAGTAAGGCCTTCTCTACCTTCTTCACCGTCCTTAATTGCTTGGTGTTCTGCAGTTTACAAAAATGCAACGTTACAGAGCCTTTACCCAGCACCGACAAAGCCAGAACTCATGGAATACTACCTGAGCTGACCATTATGTTTCAAAAGTTGCCCTTGCTCACCTGCAGCGGAAATCGGGAGTTCAGGAAAATCTCCGTCATTACAATAATCTTTATCCGAACAGCACAAAATCGTGTACATTCCAACATGAACATAATCCGGTTGACTTTCATTATGAGCTCGTGTACTCGCCTTTGAATGCCTACTCGTTTTGCACACCAGGCTTACTTTGTCTTCTTTCTCAATGCAACCTCGTCCTACTCGAATTACACCAAGACTGTCTCGACTTTGAGATTTCCAGCACTGAATAAAATTAAAATGTATGTTCCGGTTCGGATAAAATCTTGGTTCTGTGATTATAATTATAGGTAAGCGAACCGGTTCGTATATAATATTGTATAAGGTTTTCGTCAATTAAACACCATAAATCAAACAAATTCGAAATTGATAAATATTGTATCTGAACCAGAATTTAGCGCTCTTTTCAATGGTGTAATTAGTTTTAATCTCAGAAAATTATTTCCTTCTGTAAATGTCAAATGATTCTGAATTCTGACGCGTCTTGGAGCAGCGTTTCCAATTAATGGGTAATTTGACAATGCTGCAGCAGGTTAGCATTGCTAACGAGTCCACCATTAGAAAGAGCACTAACTTCTGGTCCAGATTCCATAATTAACTAATTCTCATTAACTATTAGCTTGACTAATGGTGTTTAATTGGCAAAAACCAGATGCAATATTATATACGAACCGGTTCGGTTATAATATAACAGAACCAAGATTATTTCCGAACTGTAACATGTACATCATATACAATTACGGAACTGATTGCATTATGTGGTCGAGCTATGCTATGCTATCTTTGGAATTAAAATTCGCAGTAAGTATCAAAGTTTCATACTCATACCTGAACAGCATTATAACAAAAATATTTCTCTGCACAGTCCGGAGGTTCACAAGCATGGCACATTAGTCGTCCATTTCCTGAGTCCTCTTCGTCATAAAATTCATCTTCTTCGGAAGCTTCCGATTCATCATGGGCGTTTCCACCTTTGGATTCTGATGTTTTACCGAAGAGATCACCAATTCTTTCATGCCGCTCTTCTGCAACTTCATTGTCATGTCTGGGGACCTCGAGAATCACTCTTGGTGTTGGTGGCTTCAATTTCAATTGATCATTCTGGTTTCGTATTATATTATTCTTTCCTGTTGAAAATCCACATAAATATATTCCAAAACCATGCACATGCAACATGCATCATAAGATTAACGCAGTAATTCATCTAACCTTCGTTTTCATTGATTTTAGACGCAGCACTTCTCCTGAACTCCATACAAAGTAGAGTAAGGTAACAAATGAGGGTAATAGCCCATAGACTTCTCAATCTTTGGGATTTCATTGTGATGTGAATGATTGTAAGGAATTAAAGATTTGGTCTGACTTGTAGCAGCTCTGTCAAGTTTCCAGTTCCTTAAAAAATGGATGAGATCGCGATAGGTATAAACTGTAAGATGAATTAAACTGGAATTGATTGTCCTGTATTCCTTGTTTTCGTAAGGTTGGATGTTGAATTAGTTTGGTTTCGCTTCATAATATTCTCATTGTTGTCCGTGGACATGATTGTCATTTAGCCTTCGACAGTCGAGGCTTATCGTCTACCGTCCATGATGTTTGAAGAGTCCAATTGTGAATTGTGATTCTATTCTAACAACCCCAAATGTGCGTTTTTCTTAATCCGGAGTTGTCAATTGGTTTATTCCTGTTCGTGACTCGACTCTGTGACCAAACTGTGAATTAAAACATACTTAAATTATAAGAAAAATTAAATGCGTTTGGACGGCGAAGAAGGACCATGGACGAACCAAAAACGCACAACGAATAAATTGCAAAAATCAAAGTCTGCGTCTTTTTTGTACTAGTTCATTGTTATTGTTACTTATGCAAATAATAATTATTGTTTGTTATAATCTGTGCATGTCTATACCCTTCCCTTTGCAAATACTATTATGTAATACTGAAAATTAAGTAACGTGTTAACTCATGAGAGGTTAGAAATACAACATTAAGTAATTGGACATAACCAGAATCATAAACAATTGGCAGTACAAAAGTATTGCATAACATTGTCAACCATTTCACCTATGTGCAAGTACTTATGTTATATTGTATATGGCTTGGGTACATAGTGTATGTTTCAGTTACAACATTACAAGCACTGCTGACTGCCTTAACCTAACCAAACATTACAAAATATGAAATATCAAACATATTACATGCAACATTTAACATTATTATTATACCGCGCAGTCAGCAGTGCGAAAGCGAGAAACACGTGTTTAAACTATTTAATCGTGTGAAGTTGGAAGTGTCAGTTGTAAGTTGTAAGTTATGCAGAGCCCTCCCAATCCCAAATCTCAAATATAGCACATACCATGTGTCATGTCACTGTTTACCCATGACAGATGAAAGGTCAAAGGTCAAGAACGCTTATGAATACCTACGCTACGTAATTTTTTTTAATAAATGATCAAATAATTTAGACCTACGATGTTGGATGTATGACATGTGGCATACCTTTGACCTTTGAAATTAAGTAATTTCTCACTTACGTGTCAGTGCTGTCAGTTGTTGGTTAACTTGTAAGTGTTCGTAGGACGAACGATGTCTATGTACAATGTTGAATGTAGTACATTTGACCTTCCAGTTCCAGATCTACATAATGGCCTCGGTCATCGGTGTATACGATCAACGATATCCGGTTCTTGACTTACTACTTCTGATGGCACGAAAATGACACACAATTACTAACAACTAACGTGAAACGTGAAACTTTTACAAAAGTTAAAACGGAGAGTGGACAATGGACAAAATACTGAATTTCTTTTTTGTATTATGTGGCCATTTTGCCCTTTCGAACAAATTCACCAAATCTCCTCATTTCCCACATAATATTCCACATAGCCAGCCATCCCAGTTGCGTAGCCCAATCCATGTAGTTGAACGTAGTCCAACCTACATGTACAAGCACAGGCGAAGCCTGTTGTACCCAGTTGTGTTTGGATATCTGAGTGTATCTTACCTATTTATTATGACTGCAAAACTTGAGATTCTTCACCGACGCCGAACTCTTGTCGTTGGTGTCTTATACATGCATTGTGTAGTGATTGTAGATTATAAGAAAAAAAGATTTTGCCCGATAACTAGGTCATTTTTACACACTAATTAATTACATATAATTGTAATTTTCTTACAATTACCGAGATTAAATTGGGCTGCGGGAATATATTATAATTATAAGATAGGTGCATAACATGATATTATGAAGAAACATTAGTGCTCTAAACATGGCCCCAAAAACATAGCAAGAGGCTAAAAGCATTTTAAATAATGCTAGGTTTCTCCTAGCTTAAATTAAATTAGGTTTAGGTTTCTATTAAGTCTAGCCAAATCTGTTCACAAGGACATGTATATGTTACGGTTCGGATCTAATCTTAGTTCTGTTATAAGTTATAACCGAACCGGTTCGTATATACCATTGAATGAGGTTTTGGCCAATATTAAATACCATTAGTCAAGCTAATCAGAACTCGTTAATTATGGAATCTGGACCAGTATTTAGCGCTCTTTCTAATGGTCCACTCGTTAGCATTGCTAACCTGCTGCAGCATTATCAAATTACCCATTAATTGGAAACGCTCCAAGACGCGTCAGAGTTTCGGGTTCAGATCCAACAGTTATCAATTTCAATTCAAATTTGCTTGATTAATGGTACTTAATTGGCGAAAACCGTATTCAATATTAACGAACCAGTTCAGTTATAACAGAACCAACAAATACCTAGTTATGTATGATGTCAATTATATGACAATAACAAATTATCGCTAGGTAATTGTTTCGTAACAAGGTAAATCTTGTGGGCACTTTTACATAACATAACCTAAAGAAATACATATTTCTAGCTTTGGCTTGCGATATTTCATTGCGATACTTTGGCTTGAGATACCTTTGGTCCATCTGCTCGCCGAGTTTTTCGGGATACTTTTTTATACCGTTTTTAGAGTCATGCCTAATACTCGGGCAGACTAATATGTCTTAATTCTGGTCTTTAACATAACCTAACCTGCCTCTCTGGAACCTAAACCTAACCTAACAAGAGTTATAGCAGAGACAAAAGAGAGTATAGGCCGATGCCTCTAGGTATATGCTTGTTGTATTTAGCTTTTAATTGTGATCTTATTTGTGAAGGTTGCCCTATCACCATTGCGTTAATTAAACGGACAAACCGTAGTTACATAAACAAAACTATAGAATCTAATGAGGTTCAACAAGCCAAAACCTTTTCCTAGAATGAGAGCATTTTTTTAATTTCACGAAAATTATTAACAGTATAAAAGGCAATAAACTTAGATTATACCTCGATTACCCATAAATTCGCAGTCAGCAGCAGTGGAATATTACTAATTGTGATTGTGAATTGCTATTGCTAATTTCTACACGAATTTACGATTTTTATTAGATTTGATATCTCCGATTCGATATCCTGAATTTTCGTCAAACAAGTGTCAATTTCTTGGGTCAAATTATAGTTAGCCTTTATCGCCAATCGGCAATCGGCACTCGCCACACGAGTCAGTCAAGCAGTACCTACAGCAAATATGGACAAGCGTCGAATGAATTTTGCCCGAGATGCACGGAAGGTGGAAGATGTAAGTAATTTCAATTTTTAACTATGCCATAAATCTTGACCGTTACATCACTTGACCTATGAAAACCCCATATTGAGCAATATTTACGCTAAATTACGGATAATTACGCTATTGTCTTAAAAAATGACAATTAGAATTAGACAATTAGACAATTAGAATTAATTTAAAAAATAAAAAAAATTAGAATCTGTGATCTACGACATAACAGTTACATCTGCCAATGCGTAGCGGCTGTGCACGAGGTGGCAGTTACGAAAAACATGAATCATTCCTCCTGATGACATTGTAGTTTTCGTCATTCGTGGGTGACATTGAGTTGGCCGATAACAATAATTGACAAGTCAATTAGTCGTTTCGTTACGTTATCCAAATAATCAGTAATTCATAATTCGTCACAAAGAAGATAATATAACTTACATTGTCTGTCACTTGTAAATTACATTGGACATTATAGTGTTCGAATAGTCGAAAAGTTGACATTGACATTTTGCATTGAAAATTGGATATCAGACGACCATCGACGTAAACCATACACCATAAGCAGCCATTAACCATAAACCTTCACCTTTGACCGTCAACCGTGTATAAACCCATATAAATAAACCAACATTAGCAACGGTCAACGGTGTAACGCCACAACCACGCCGAACTATTGAAAACTGCAAACTGGAATGGCCAGCCATCGTCAACATTACCCCCAGCCCCAGCAAGAGCAATTAAACTCGGATTAATTGAGCCAATGGTGTCAGTAGACGTAGTGGAAGAGTTGCACAAGACAGCGTCGTCCTCAACTCCAACTTGGCAAGATATTATTTACTCCCTGTGGGGTCCATTGGACTACTTGGACCTTCCGGTCTTTGACCTTTTTGACGAATTTCAGTGGAGACTCTTCCAGATTCTCCTACTCATTGTATTGACCAACCTTGCTCTAATTGGATTCTTCTGGCACGTCTACGGTGCTAAGATTGTGGAAAAATTCATGCAACCAACTTCCTCAGCTTTACTCCTTGAAGAATTGAAATTATCCATATCTGAATTGAAGTTACCCAAAGAGCATTCCCCAAGGATTTAAAAAAAAGAGACTAATTAATTATACACATAGTTATAATAATTGACACCCTATTGTATAAGTCATAAGTGTTATAGTTTCGCGTATATTACTGTCTGTCACCTGGCTAATTGTTAACTTATTTTTCAAAACAAAATGGATGCACTCAAAAAGTTCCTGACTAAGAAAAAGGCGGATAAGAAATTCAACCAGGCTGGACCTGGACATCGTCTCACAGACACGGCGCCAACTCAATCCAGCCCAAGAGGTCAAGGTCAAAATGTTCCCAAAAAACCGTCACCTGGTCAGCATCGACCTGCTGAACCGTCCGAGGAACGCAGAGCTGCTGCTGCTGCAGCATTGGCTAGAATTGAAAAAACTAAAAGTGCTACTAATCCTAATGAGATGCGGGCTCATCGTCAAATGCAGTTTATTAAAGGTAAGTAATTAAATCGGTCTTAAAATTCTTCTAAATATGAGAATATGAGCAGGTATTCAATATCGATTTTAAATTCGCACAGAACAAGCTCGGAAGGAACTTGAAGCAGAACAACGACTCAAGGAACAAGAAGAAAAAGACCTGTCTGGGTCACCTGGGAAGTCAAATGAACCACCACCATTGGAGTACACTATGGATGCTGGAAAAGGCCAGGGAGTGGACCCGGCTAATTATATTGTCCACGGAGTCTTCTACACGTGTTCAATGATTGGTGAGTGCTGTCACTGAGTTTGAGTCTGTAATGAGTCTGTGCTGAGCTATTGTTCAGTTTTTGCTGAGCCTTTGCTGAGCTTTTGCAATGAATATTCTGGGTAATTCAATTTGCCATGACTACAGTATATATGTCATTTATATCGTTTTTTGTTGCTTCAGGTCCTCAAGTAGCCTCACGGGCGGAAATTAATGACCTTATCCGCGAATTTCTGCTGTCTCAGCCCGTTGAAGAAATGGGCATGACTTCTTGTCTCCTCATCTATTCATGTAACAAAGGCCGTGAAAGAGTGAGTGTTTCATTTCTAATGCAAAATCAAATATATTTTTTGATTCCTTTTGGATATTTCTGTAGATCTCGTCTACGATCGTTGCGGATTAGGTTAAAAATATTGTTAAAATATAATTTTTCTGAATTATAGGTTCAGAGTTGCGTGGATACGCTCTGCAAGTATTTGGACAACATTATTCAGCATCCAGCGGAGACCAAGTACCAGAAGATTCGTTGCAGTAACAAGGTATTCCAAGAGAAAGTTGCTTCCATTGTCGGAGCTTCACAATTCCTGGAAGCAGCTGGATTCAAGCTAACCAAAGTGAAGCCAGATGAGGCTTCTCCAGCTGAAGATTTTTGGGTTTTCACTGCAACAGGGAACGATATGGAGGATTCCGTTTCAATGCTAACGGTAAGAATACTTTCTAAGGAAGGCTATTTTTGAAATCTTGTGACAAGTGACAATTTGTTTGAATTTTGAATTAGGAACTCCGAGACACACTCCAGCAAACAACGCCTATCAGACCTGAGCTGGACAGAAACGTTCAAGTCCTGATGCCTGCCCAGGTCAAGAAACGTCGGGAACTTCCGCCGGATTTCTATGAACTGACAGGCGAGGAACTGAAGCGGGAACAAAGGTTGAGGTCAGAACTAGTTGAACGGGAATTGACACTTCGTACCAAGGCTCAGCGTGAAAAAGATGAATTGCGAGAGCAAAGACTTTACCGTTATGCCGTGATCCGAGTACGATTTCCGGATGGTCTAACCTTACAGGTAGGTAGTAGGTTTACCTGATTAATTTACCGAAAATCCCGGTGCAATTGCATTATGAATTTGTAAAATTACTCGTAAATTTTCACACAGGGAACCTTCAATTCCACTGAAAAACTCGGTGATTTGTATGAATTTGTTCAAGAAAATCTTGGATTTGAAGATGGTGAATTTAGTCTGCGTAAACCTGGGGGTGAAATACTGTCAGAATTGGAAGCAACGTTAGCCCAGTCCCGTCTCCCACCTGCGAGTATTGTTAATTTCAAATTGGAAAGCGGTGGCCCTGTGTCTTCTACTGGAGCAAATGTCTATCTCAAAAGTGAAATTGTGGCTCTTGTGCAAGAAATGGACTAATTTCCACCTGAAGCTACGAAAAGAAAAGAAAAGAATCGGATATTTAACTATTTATTTCAAGATGCTACTATTTCTTTAATTGCTATTGCAAGAATTCTGATGAATTCCGATATTCCCAATTTTATTCATCTCATATGTTCCAAAAATATTGTATATGTATAAGATTATTAAAGATTCACGATTCATGATCAATAAAAATGCTTTTTGGTCGGATCGAAATGTATTCTGGTGGTTTTGTCGGACTTCTTACGCATAGTTTCTGGTTCAGATTCGTAACTAACTTGCATACATACAGCACAACTAGTCCTATATCATTTTAACTTAAAGTACGTACATATTACGAAATTGCAAATTCAACTCTGATCAACTCCGATGCATCAACAAACATAATATCCTCAATCATTTTCGACGTAACATTTTGATGAAATTCTCATGCAGACAACAACACCATCATCACCTCCACAATACTGT